>VXAA01001991.1:342497-502416 GCA_013399115.1 Anseranas semipalmata
GGCTCCAGTCTATGCACAGTTGGCTCCCAGCTGACAGACAGGATGTGGGGTGGGCTTTGTCACCAGCGCGCCGGGCTCTGCGTGCCCGGCTATGCTGGCAATTACACAGTGCCCAGAAACCTGCTGCTCATGTCAGGGTGCAGGCAGCCCGAACACATAGAAATTGGGTAGCTTTATTTTTTTTTCTTTTTTTTTTTTTTCCCTCTTTCTTCCCAGCAAAGGTTATATAATGAGGGGATTGCTGCTAAAGTAAAAGGGAAAAATGAAGTCTTTGTTAAATGCCTTCACAAAGAAAGAAGGTAAGCGATGCAAGCAGAACACTTTGATGTTTCAGACTGGTGTTTTCTTGTGTACATTTAATATGATCGTCTTAGTGGCTCTATAATTAATCAGTTCCTGCAGTTTCGTTTTCAAAATTATTTTATGCTAGACAATCCATTTAGGCAACTGATTATGAAGGCTGAATGTGACTTTATTCATTTTAGGTTTTCTCTGAAGTAGTTATAGAAATGTTTTATTCCCTAAGAAAAGCATTTGAAGACACGTAAGGAATTTCCTGAGTGAATATTTGTCAGTGACTGCTGCTGAATTACCCCTTCAGATGTATGAAATACCAGGAATAGAAGAATGCTGAGAGCTGGAGGAAGAATTAAATGATGCTTTCAGGCATGCTTTTAGAGATGATAATTTTAAACTTTAGAGGCATGAAATTAGTTCAGTCATTTTCATGTCATTTTATATCAACTGTTTTTCCCAAACAAGTTTTGCAACAGTTATTCTTACAGTTGTGAACATAGTGAGATATTAGGGAGTGACAGTGTCCAACAGGGCTCAGAGTGTGGACATTTGCATTCCATCATTTTGTGTTGTAGTTATTTTTTATTGTGCAAATAATATAAATAATGACTATAAGAGGAGCTAAAAAAATATCCACCCACTTACAGTTTGCAGATTGCTGGGGAAAAGAAACAGTTGGGTGGAATATTAATCACTTTAGGCATGGAAATGCTTATTTTTAACTCTTTCTATAAAAGATTTGTTAGACACACATCAATTGGTGTAATTAGCTGTCCCCTTTCCTGTTTATTTTCTGTAGTAAGGGCTGATGTTGCTTGTAGTTCTCTCCTTAAGAACAGAGCGTTAATAGCAAATCAAAATCTAATTCCCAAATGTAAAATCCCTTTCAGATGTGTAATGGGAAAAGAGCTAATTTAATGTGATACCTGGAGAGCAAGCACACATACAAAGCACACACTGTTTTCCAGTAGGAGTGAACGCACCGTCCTGTGCTCTCCCAAACCTGCCGGCACAAAGGTGCTCAGCAGCTCCCCTCCATCCTGCCCCCGTCCTGAGCACCCTGCCCTCCTGCCACCTCCCGCTGCCGCCTCCAGGCATCCCACCAGCCCCCAGAGCTTACAGCGAACGGTCAAAAAACATGGGCAGTATTTAGTTTCATAGAGCTCCAAGGCTCGGCAGCCTGCTTTGAATGTTAGCAGTTTTATGTGTTCTAAGGGTCACAGTCCCTTTTTACTGAAGTTGAAGACAAACTTTGGTGACCCAAAAGGAACAAGGCTACTCTTTTGGATGGCAACCCTGTACCTGCCATACATTTTCTGGTTCGTGTGATTTCTCCTGTAATGAAATTATTTCAGTAGCTGTTCTGCTTTATTGTACCTGGGAAAGATTTCTGTCTTCAATGAAATCATTTCCAGAGCTGTATTCTGAATGTCAGAAATCCAGAAGTGCACAAACAGCGCATCTGTGTCATATACATTGATCAGAAGATCTGTGTATGTTAATTTTGGACATAAGTGCTGTGAGTTTTCTTTAAGTGAGCGCTAACCATGGCTTTCACCATGACATTTGAAGCACTAAATTGCTTTCAGTGACATACTTTGTTGCTTTGAAACCCTAAAAAAATGAGATATGAAAGAATTCAAATATCCAGAAAATTATACAATTTCTGCCACTTTCTAGCCCAAATATTGGACTTCTAACTTTATCCCCTTTAGCAGCTTTTAAAGACTACTTCCCTTATTTCAGCTTTGTTTCAAATAAAATGTTATGGAAATGAATTTAAAGCCCTTCCTCTCTGTGCACACTGTTCTCTTTTGTTTGGTTGTTCTGATGTTGTTGAGCTATTTACCAGAGAAAGTTTCAATTTATTAGAAATATAAAGGATGCTATTTTAAAATTCTCAGAATCACAATTAATCCTAAAACAATTCTGGTGAAAATAATATAAACCATTCTTTTACTTGCAGTTACACCTTTATTTTATGGTATAAACATGCTTTCAGCTTTGCTCTGGAACCTTAAATTTTGTTGTGTCCTCCCAATTAAAAGCTATCTGTCAAGGCAAGACACATTGATTCCTTTGTATATTCATAATTATGTGAATTTATTTATTTGCAGAGTATGACAGACACATTCTATTTCTGTTATTTTGTGTGTTTTTGAAGGGCACTGAGCGTGTAGACATTTGTGGCACTTTACAAATGGCACTTGCTGGCACTTTAGACATTTAGAATGATATTGTGCAGGGCTTCTTTCCCTGCAAAAATATGATTTTTGAAAATTACAACAGCTCAGTAAAGACCTCAGAATAATGCCTGTCTCTCTTCTGTTAGTTATGCTACTGTGACTTTTCAGATGTAAATACATGCATTTTGGATCAATCCTGCAACCCCATGAGTTCCACTGGAATTTATGAGAGTACTTGCATGAATGGGGACTGAACTAAGCATGCGTTTTCAGGGTCAGATCCCGTACTGCCTTATAAAATAAGTAGGAAATGCTGTCACTTCTAGTGTGAGTTGGGTGCCTTTTATTAGGAAATTCTCCTTCTAAGTTGCACTTGCAAGTAACTGACCCACTAGAGTGAGAAATGGAGATCTGGAAAATGTAGTGTCTGCTTGTCTGAATTCTTGTATGGCTGCAGCAGTGTACTAATAACGCTGATGAAAGGATAGGTCCTCTGGTTTATATTGGTTTTTTATTCCCTTGCTTTTGTTTTCTGTTATGACTGTTTCATTAACTAGCATATTGCAGCCTTTGGATACAGTCGTGTTCTCCCCGGGACATAGCACGTGACAAAGTGAGTGTATTACCCTGGGGTAATATGCTCTATATACAATAGTAATAGATACAGTAGAAATGCCTAGATTAGAAAGAGAGGAATACCAAGGGATTGTATCGGTGTAATAGAGTTCTGCCGGGAGAAAAATCTATGTCCTCGATTTTTAACCTGGAAGATGGGGATAAGGTGACTGTTAACGCTACAGATTTCAGGTTAGGCCTGAATTTACGATGGAACAAAATTCTCCCATCTTGGATGCCAATTGGAGAAGGAAGTTGGGAGATCGTGCACCAAAAACTCTGCTGATCAGCCCCATTCTGTGGCTTTCTGATTGAATATGAGGACACAGAGTAAGTACAAACAGTATGAGACTCAAAGCTGGTGATAATTAGGTGTTTCCCGTTACCTAGACCATAGTTCAGACTGCTCAGTAGACTCACACTGATGGCGTTGCCTAACTATTTATTAAAACCAATAAACAAGTTAATGTTGGCCAGTTGTTTTCAGTTTTAATGATGTTTTGAAGATAATGAATTTGATTATATATACAGGCAAGGTAGAGTTTCTGTCTCTGCAGAAAAAACAATGCCATATGTTGCTAAATCTTTTTCTGGGGTTGTAAGCTCATATAAATGATAAACTCATCTGTGATTACCCTGGATGTCTTTCTTTACACAGTGCCCTTTAGAGAGGCTCCTACCTACTCAAACAGGAGGCGGAGACCCCCGAGCACCTTAGCAGCACCCCGTATCTTGCTTCGTTCCAACAGCGACAACAACCTGAACATCAACAACCTCCCTGAGTGGTCAGCCTCCTCTTCTGCCTCTTCCCACCGCAGCCTTTCACCTCATCTACTTCAACAGATGCAGAATAATCCTAATGGAACTGTAAAAACTGTGGGGAGTTACACTCCATCCTCCCGGAGCCGGTCACCATCCCTAAACAGGTTGGGAGAAGATGCCAAACGGCAGCAGCACAGGCACATCAGGTGAATTTTGAATATTTGCACAGTATGAGATACTCCTAATGTCATCATGCTGCACTGCCATGTTCTGTTATGGAATTTATATGACCATTTTGCATGCTATATGATATAGAGGTAACAAAATCTCAACACAATGGAACATGTCCAAATGTTAATGTTTTAATTCCTCCCTTCCCTGGTTGTTGGAAACTCTGGTCAGTGCCGGCTGTTTCCTTACAGAGCTTGAACAGCCAGGCAGACTTCAAAGTTCAGCAAAGCTCATCACCTTCAAATCACAGTGCAAGTTCTCAAGATCTTGTAATAGTTAAAATAATGATTATATTTAATAGCCATGCAAAATATTTCTGAGATGCTTGGTCCCTGCAGAAAACTATCGGTCATGCCTGAAACCTGTGTTTCAGAGCTGCTTATGGGTGATGAAACTGTTTAAGTTTTCTTTTCTGCAGATGAGTTCTGAACTGAAGAGTAACTTCGTGGGAGTAACTGAGGGAAATAAGTGGGGCTGTATAGGAGGCTGACTGAGAGCAAAGGGAGCTTCTTGAGGTGGTGGTGACAGGTGTCATGGGCTCCTTTCATGGTTATCCTTGCTGCAGGGTTTTGCAGTCCCTAGGACTTTGCTGCTTTCTTTCCTCTCAAATTATAAATGTGATTTAGCAGGCACTCTCTGCAAATATCCTGCAGCTATGTCGCGCTGGAGGGCAAATCCTGACTAATTAAAGTGATGTAGATATTGCAAGTAATCTAATAAAGTAGATGATTATGTCTACGTTTTGATCACAAATGGGGGCTTCAGCTTTATGAAGCCACTGTCCTGTGAACAGGTAATTACAGCTTCACTTTGAGGAGGATGCGGGAAATGCATCTGTCAGGTGTGCAAGTGATGGAGCTGCACCAGGATGATAAACCAGAGAGGTTAAAGCTCATGGCTAGAAAAATGAAGGGAGGCAGAGCTGGGTACTGATGGAGAGAATCAGAGATTAAATGTTTTGACCAAACACATTTAATTCAATTGTCATTTAAAATATCGGGCTTTGTCTGTCCTGTTTCCTAATATCAAAAATCATCCACTGGTCAGTGCAGAAAAGGCAAGAGTATGGTTAAGCAATGCAACTGTTGGTTTCTCCTTGTAATTTGCAGGTATCTGGATCATTACTTGAATTTTCAAGTCAGTAAAACAAAGCATAATGTAGTTGAAGTTACTTTACATGTTCTTATTCTCTTTGGCTGTAGACATCCAAACTGACAATCATCATTTGTGCTGGTAACAATATTGCTGGAGAGTGGAAATGTGGTGCATTGTAAAACAAAACAAACCAACCAAACAAAACAAACAACAACAACAACAAAACATTGTCTGAAATGTAAGACTGCCTGGAACAAACAAGACCTGAGTTTCTTAGGCCAATAGTCATTCAGTAGAGCAAACTGCTGTTACAGTGCTATATATTACAATAGTGGCAAAAACTCATTTGGTTATCATGTGAATGACACTTCTTCACAGAGAACCGTATCAGCTTAAAAACATGTTGTCTGTAACGATGCTTCACTTAGGTGAGGAGGTGGCTGCAAGATGGTTTTTGCAGAATGAGTGCCCCCCTGTTCTACTGAACACTGCTGGTGCCACCAAAGTGGGAGAATTTACCTTGCATTCAAAGACAACTTTAGCTGGAAGGGATAAAAAGTGCCTTTACACCAATGTTCCTGGGATAACACGCTTCCAAATTCCTGGGGGAAAAACAGTTCTTTCAGGGAGGGAACAATTAAAAAATTGTTTGGAATAAACATTTGAGTAAAGTTTATTTGCTTTGGCTTTATTTAGCCACTTTCCTCTTCCCTTTCTGGGACCCCATGATTTTGAAAATGAGCACAAATGGTAGTGCAATCAAATTTCCTGCCTGAAATTTTGTGGTAATAAAATGTTGGTCATTCTCTTAATGTGGCAGTATGACAGCTACATAAACAGCTGTCCAGCTGCAGAAGATCTCCCTGTGATGTGTACCATCAAGACTTGTTTCAGAGACATGCAGAGCATCTACAAGTGCTCGGAAGAGAACTGGAGGCTCTCTAAATGTAAAGACAACCAAAAACGTTTTATATACAATCTTTTCCTGCAGGCAAAGCCTTTTCTTGCTGCAGGCCTGTTTTGCAGCCCTGAATGGCACCTTACATGACACTTTCTTCACAGATTTTATTTAACTCTATGACTACCTACTTACTATCAGCTAAATGTGGGAATTGTTGCTGTCTCTGCTTATTATTTGCAAATAATACATTCACCATGAAGCTGTTCCTTCCCTTAGATGACAAAGCCCTTTTTGACATCACTGCAGATTGGATTTTGAAGCAGCAGCAGCAGAAGGGGCAGGGAAACAGAGGAGGTCAGAGTGCAGTAGGGGGTTAGCATCAGCAGAGGGTTAATGAGGTTTCAGAGAGCTGTTTGCTTGGTGGAGAGGGCTGGAGAGTGATGCTGGAAGGGTCCATGTGATCGTTGCAGCTTGTCGCTCAGGTGTTTCTTTACCTTCTCACCAGGCTGCTGCTTTCCACACCAAATTGGTGGGTGTAGGTGGTGGGTGTGGGGGAGGCTGGGGAGCTGGCACCATGATTACTGAAAGGAGGTGCCCGCACAGGCTCAGTTAGGGCTGAGCCATTGGGGTGGCCACCTTCTTCTGGGTGAGATGGGAAAACATCTGTGAATCTTCTGAAATCCCCACATCCTCCTTCAGCTCCTTCATGGCATGGGACTTGCTGGGCTGGGAGCCCAGGCTGGGGCACAGGGGGAGAGGGAAGATCTTTTTAAAGAAGTCATCACTCCCATGTCGCAGCTGTGATTTCCATTAGGAAGCCTGTCCCATGAGAGAAGATACCTTCAGAGCAAAGCTTAAAGGTGCCATTCCCCACTCCTCTTTCAGTAAGAGAGAAAATGAATGAACCTTCTGTGATAAAAGGTAAATAAAATGCTGCTACCTGATTGCTACCACATTAGGCAGAAAATGCAGCTTGATACTGGTTGAAGTTAGATGTGTAGCAGTAGTTTATTGATCTGGATTGTTTGAAGTTAAGACTGTTTCTTCACTTATAAGGAAAAAGGAATGGAGCAAAAGAACAGAAAACTGAACATCATCTTTTCCTGTCTTCCTTTAAATAATTGTGAGAGCCAGCTGAGGTTTACGATGCAAATTCCTTCACTGACATACAACTAGAGTTCACTTTTAAACATTTAAGGACTGCTTATCTTTACTAGCACCTGTTCACAGTAGTAGAAAAGCATGACAAGGTGAAAGGGAGACACCATGTCATGTGGTGAAGAAGTCACCGCAGTAAAATGGAAGTGCTCCTGATAAGAAAGTTCCACTGTATTTTGTTGTTGTTTGTTTGTTTTATTTTATCAGACAACTTCTTCTTCTTTGGCTATATTGAGAGCCTCGGTGACTCCTATTTTTTTTGGTAGGTGATTGGTTAAAAAAAAGAGGGGTGAAGAAACAGTAGACACCACCCCTCGTACTTCATTTGGTTTATAGCAGTTTGAGATCATTTCTTTCTCTACAAGAATGTGGAGTGTTGCAATGCTTGACCACCATTGCAGTGTTGCAATTCTAGACCACCAATTATTCATCTTCTTTTGGTACTCTTTTTCCTAAAAATCTTTATGAATATTCTTCTTTCTCACAAATAACTTCCATTTCTAGACTTTGTGTAAGTTTTCACATTTTTCTTATAAAGTGAATAGTAGGGTATTGGAAGTTTGTTGTGATATCTCCTATAAGTTTTCCACCCTCTAATATTTGCCTCTTTCTCACACTATATTTTCAACAGTTCACTCATTTCTCTGGGGTCTTAATAATGATCTTATACATTGTTCACCAGCTTTCAATAATTTCTCTCTATACACCGTAAGTAGATTGTGTGTTTTTCGATGACCTATGACTTATGTGGGCATATCACTCTGAAGTCATTGTGAGAGCTATTGATTGCCATAAATAAGTAACAATCTTTTGGAGAATATGTTAGCTGTAAGAACCATGCTTTGTGCACATTCAGATCTAACATGTAGCTCCAGGCCTTGGAGTGATGAAGTAACTTGATTATTCAGTCCATAGTAGAGTGATGAAGTAACTTAAGTATTCAGTCTGTTCAGTCAATAATTCGGTTGTCTCAGTTGTCAGTTAACATTGCAATATTACAGAGATATCCATTCCATTGCAAATATTGATGTTTAAAGTCTTTTTGACAAATTGTGGTGCTTGTATTGTATGATTTGTACATAAATTTTAAAATTCATCTGGGTCTGGAATGTGCAAGTTCAATTTGGAGAAAAACTAAAAACTTTAGTGTTATGTGTTTTCTTTTCTAGGCCATCATGGTCAGATGGATATTGATCATGTTTCAAACAGAAAGATTTCAACAATTGAAAGTGTGTGTTTAGGATGAAAAACATGTATTTTTTTCTGCAGGGTTAGATGTCTTACCACAAGATGATTATGCTATTCACTGCTTAATTTAATCCTGCCAATATGGCTGTAAATTATTAACTTTGTTCATTTTAAATAACTTTTTTTTTTTTTTTAATTTCAATTTCCAGTGCCGTTTACAGTCCTAGTGCCAACAAGGATACTCTGTCTGCCTTGGATTATCAGGGTCCAAAGCGCAAGCTTTATAGTGCTGTACCTGGAAGACTTTTTATTGTCGTAAAGCCATATCAACCTCAAGGAGAAGGGGAAATTCATCTGCACAAAGGAGATAGAGTAAAAGGTGAGTAAGTAATTGATTTTGAATAGGCATTTTCTTCTGATAGATGGAAATTTTATTTTAAAATTCTTTTCTATTTTAGGAAAAAAATATCTGTCTTGTGTTCAGTAGAAGTACTTCTATGTATTTGTTTCTTTAGAGGGTATTTTGCTCCTAGTTCTATTTTGTAACCAATGCATTTCAGCTACAATTTCAACTGTAAGTGATTTGAAAGCATTACTAAAATTCAAAAATATGTGCAGTAATATCAGCATATGACACAGATCATGTAATTGGCTTCTGTAGTCATTACAGAAACACAACTTCAGAGCTTTAAAAATCTGTAAACTTGTCAGCTATCCAAGCAGCTCAGGAAGGAAACAGTGATAGGGTCAAATATGTCTCAAGCCCTTTCCTCGAGGAACAATTTATTGGTTAAATAGGAGGAGTCGCCTCCCGAGACTTAGGATAAGTAGGTAGATAGAGTCTAGTTTAAATATTCTAGGGAGAAGGTATAGTGGTGCACTTATAGTTTCTGGCCACTGGTGCACTTCCCAAACAAGAATATGCTAACATCAAGGTCAAAGTTCGTGTTATTACTTTGAAGGCAATAAGTATTTCTAGGTAAGGCTGAGAGAGTGGGAATGTGACTTACAGGATTGAGCTTCCTAAGGGTGTGTTATTAACACGGTTTCAGCTGTGGTTTTGCACATCCAGCTAAAACTCGAATAAAAAGACTTTCTGCTCAATCTGTACAAACAAGATTCCAGTTATGGAAGGCAAATAAAAGGGAATAAATTCAATATCCTAAATAATAATGTTAAACAGATGAAAATTTTCCTGCAACTGAAACTACTTATCTTACAAAGGAAAATATCTCCTCCTTCTGACTCTGCAAGTAGTAGTTGGAAATAATTAGGGAACCTTTTTTTTTTTTTTTTTTTTTTTTTTGTGGAAATGGATGATTCTTGAAGTATTTGTGGGTTAAATAATTTTTGTTAACTTAGGCCTACATAAGGTGTAGAACAAATATCAAGAATGCTGCACTTTAAAGATAAAACATGTGCAAGATGTGTTTTAAATGCAAGGATGAAGGAGGAGGGTTAAATTTAGGGGAGCTGGTGATTGTTGTAGGGCAGAAAAGATAATTTCTTATTTCTGGGAGATTGTGCCCTGATCTGATAGGAAGCAGTGATTATGAGCAAAAGAAAATAGTGCACAAGAAAAAAATTTGGAAGAGCTGATATGAGCACTTGATAAAACATTGTAGAAGTTGCCAAATAATGGAGGTTGTCTAGGCTAGAGTAAAATTAATAAAGGCAAGTAAATCTCTGAGGTTACAGAATTTCTTGGGAATGCCAAATATCAAATAAAGTTCAACTCACAAAAAGCCGAACTGGCTTCAAATTCAAACAAAATTGAGAGAGCTTTGCATGGTTTGGGAACCAAATTTTATATATTCAGTATATGAGAATAAATGCAAGAGAAGTAATGCATAATATCACTTCACAAAAGCCTTCGAGTGTCAAAAGAATGGGTACAACCTAGAGAAAGGTAGAGTTACATTGAGTAACAGTCGTGCAAAACATAGAGCAAATTGAACGTAAATGTGCTCTTTCATACTTTTACATAAGAATACTGAAAATGTGAAGGCCTGGGATCTTGTATGGAGTTTGTTCACACTGAAAGGGTGGTGAATTACAAGAAAATGAAAAAAAAATAGTTGCATATAGTGGAAAGAAAATGATAACAACAAAAAAAAGTGAATCTTAAACACACCTCGGAACTCTTTGGTTATGCATAATCTCAGAAAATTTAACACCACCAGGAAGAATTGCTGTTTCCTACAAAAGGTGACATTTGGGGAGTTGTGAGCAGTACTAAATAACTTTCTGCATCCGATGTGTTAGCAGGGTTCTAGTAGGTGCCAACAGATAAAGAATGAATATGGTTTAGCACTCTCTGGGGGACATTGTGTCCCTATATGACTGTGTTCAACTGAGTTGCTGGCATAGTAATACTTTTCTTTATGTAGAGGATGTAAGATGAACACAGACCATAGATTCTTGTAACCAGAATAAAACAACAGAGACTCCAGGCAGTTCTGGAGAATGACAAGACAGAAAATGTGTTCCCTGACAAAAGAGGACACAGTATAACACTTTGCTTGGGAAGCTGAAGTTTGTAGGGACATTCATTACCAAGCTGCTTGTTTACATTAGAATTTGAGACTATTACATATATAAAAATATCCAGTGAACAAGGGATTTAAATTTTAATGAAGAGTTTAATATTTAAATAAATTAGTTCAGGAGCCCTTGGTTCTAAGTTACTGTGACAGTAGCTGGAAAACAATGCGGGAATAAATTAGTTCACTTTTCAGATATTACAAAAGGATGATCAAAACTTGAGACCAATGATTCTGTGGGGGACACTAACCAAAGAATGTCAAAATGCTGAACTAGAAAATGGGGAAAATCTGTGTTTACTGAAACTGACTATAAATTATTTATTACTGTTATAAAAAGCAGGACGTACCCATCCAACATCAAATCATCCCTACAGGGATGTTTCAGCTTCGAATATATGATTTGCACATTGAACTAAAAGCTGGCAGAGATCTAGCATTTACAGGCACGCTTGTTTTAGAACATTTTATAGAACTTTGATACAGTGAAGTCTGGTGAAATTTTTATACAAGTCAGTGCTTTTAAGGAAAGCTTGGAAAATGAAAAAAAAATAGTGCTACTACTTAGGATAAGGTGTTTCTGAGTGTAATTTAAGGCTGTTTGCACAGGAAGGCTGGAACACCATATCATAGTCTCCCATTGTTAATCAAAGGAACAACTTTCAGAAGCAGATCAAACCTTATTTCTTCTTACCATGTCAATGGTTCTTCAGGTGTCACAAAAAATATGTCAGAATGAACACAACAAGGTCATGTAGAGGATAAAGAATCCAGCTAAAAAGACAGAGATGCTTTAAAAAGGTCTCAGTTGGATAATTCAAACTTACCATATTTGGCAAAAATCCAGGTTCAGTTAAACCTGGATTCACATCATTGTTCCAGTTAAAATGTAATTATTTATACAGAACAAAAAAATTGTTCCAATGGGAGAGACAGACAGGCTCCCTCTCCATCATCTGAAAGCACAGGCATTGGCGCTTTTGCACCACTCAGTATTTCTCATGTGCTGGCTATCAGGTCCTCCTTTATGACCAGAAGTTCCACGCAGTACCCAGTATATTTTCTGTCTTTTAGAGACTTGCTTAGCAAGACCATGGTCCAGTCAGCACTGAGGTTTTGTACAGGCAACATAATATCCAATTAATACAAGACCATTTTGTTTAGTTTGGAGGTACACATGCCTGTTTGAGGTTTAGTGACTCGCTGTATGCTGTGTTTGCGAACACCCTTGCCTCACATTTAAAAAATAAAAAAGCTTTGTCTTATCACTCATGTACCAACTTGACAGCTGCACTGTTCTGTGTAAAACCCCACTGTTAAAGTGCTTCTTGGGTTGTCTGGGGGGATTCAGAGGTGTAGGGGAATTCCCTGTGGGATTCTGGCCTGTGTTCAGTCTGACCGTGGGGAGATTTTCATCGTTGACTATCCCATGAAACTGATTGCAATAAAGATGTAGTAAGGCATTTACCACAGGGACAACAACCCAGAACAACACATTAGAGAAAGGGATAAATTAGGAAATGTTTTTATGGATTTTCTTTCCCTTTTTTTTTTTTTTTTTTTTTTTTTTGGTACAGTAAGATGGGACACAGAGGGGGGTGAATTCCTAAGCTCTTGATGAAAAGTGGTTTTATCAGGTGAACGTGAGGCAGACATGTTCTTTCCAAAACCTCTGAAGTGCATGAGTGACAATAGATCACAGTAGATGATACAAGGAAACTGCTCAGAAAAAGATGTGAATGGGCAAGGTCCAAAGAAAATGTAAACCAAACAAAACAGTCTTGTATTAATAGGATATTACGTAGCCTGTACAAAAATATCTGCTTTATTTTTAGTTGTTAGTCATACACACTGACATCATTTGTGTGTCTACCACTCATGAGAGAAGGACCACGGTTGTTGTAAAAATAAACCTGATATCTTTATTTATACAGATTTTATTATGAAAACATAAATGAAAAAGAGCTAGCTTCATTCCCCATTGAAACATTTTTAACATATTTTGTTTCTTTTTCATTTTATACCTAAAAGTCCATAGCAATAAATCTGGCTTAATCCAAACACACACACACACATACACACACACACATATAATGTAAATTATCTGCAAAATTTATTTTAATTCTTCTTTAATTTAATCTTTTGCATTGCTAGATATAATTCTTAAACTGTAAATATGGCGTCTTTCATAAAAAAAAAAACAAACTCATAGATATGAAGGGAAGGCAATGCTTCAAAGTGCTTTGTGAGTGAAGAATGAATAGTTTTCTGTATCATAAAGACACAGAAGGAGGAAGGATCTGTGCATCCCTGAGAAGGTTACCTTGATTCAAATCTGTACTAGTATACCTTGTTGTGAAGGTAGCAGATGCTACTTCTGGTCATAACTCAACAAGGAGCAGACAATCTCCAGTCCCTTAGAAACACAACAATAAGAAGTTCTTTTTTTCAGAAACTATGTTATATTAGAGCACATCTGAAATGGACACAAATGATCCCTTACTGACCTGGAAAGAAGGAAAAAAATAAACATTGCCTAATTCAGATACTTTGAGAACTTCTGAGGCCTCACCCTGCTCACAGTTTTGATCTTCCTGTCTCTCTATTATTATGTGCTTTTATTACAGTTTTTCCATTTACATGATTTCTAGTTATTCCTTCTAATTTTCAGGTCCCAGACTGTAGTCTACTGTGTCCTACAACTGTAGGACACTGGTCTTTTACTTTTTACTTTCATCTCCTATTTTTATTGCCTGCCCTGATATCACCATCTCTTCTGTTTCACCTGGAAGACAAATACAGGGGCCAGTTCTGGAAAATGCTTGGTTTCTTTAACTGTTACTGTGATTAAAGAAATTTTCTAGTGTTCATTGTCTGGAAAAACGGGGAGTTATTTCAGTGTCTCAAATATGCTCCAATGTAGACTTTTTCGGGAATCTTGTCAGATGCCTCCTGTGCAGGCACAGTCTGCCCACCTGAGAGGAGTTTACCACATCCAAGGTCTGCTCCCAGCTACATTCTCTGATGTTGGACAAACAGAAGTAATTCAGTAGTGGTGATTCACGAATCAGTTCTATCAGAAAGTCAGCAGTTCTCTGCATTAGAAATACTGACCCTTGCAACACTACTTTCATTTCAGTGTGCTCTCAGCCAGTCGGGCAATCCAAATATATCTCTAACATTTTCATTTCTTGTGAAATCTACTTGTAAGTCATTTTGAAAAAGAAAGATTATTAAACCCCTGCTGTGCTTGAAAATATTGCCAGCAGACAGTGTTTGTGGGCAGAAGGAAAGTTGGTCTCCTGAGCTTTTGCACTTGTTAGATTAGTAAATAAAATATTGGAAAGGGAAGAGCTACAGAAATGCTGCTTTGTTTCTTCAAGAGCATTTTGTACCTTATGTGAATAAGCATGGCAGAGAATTTAACCTAAGAGGTTTGCATAAGCATTGTTTTGCTATAAAATACGAAGGATGAAATTAATGTGAAATGAAATATTAGCCTTACTCAGATTCATTGGTCTGTTTAGCTTCCTTACTGCCTCCTGACTTGATCAGTTTGATTTAAATTCCTAACATAAATAATTATGACTCATCACAGATAATAACCTAACTCATTTCTTCCAGTCACTTGTACCTGAAGAACAGGAGAGAGAGTTGTGCTTCTGACCAATACATCAGAGTGGTGTGACAAACACAAGGCTTTGCTCCAGCTCCAGCAGGAGTCCTCGCTTTGCTCTGGAGGCTGCAGGAAGGTGGTTAGGACATAAGGCCATCTACAAATCCCCATCATCTTAGCTCATGCCTACTTAAATCCAGCCTACCTTCAGTAGTCAGTAACTGGCCCAAAATATTCAATAGACGACACAGAGTACCAGTGAGAGGAGCTATGAACTGGTATGTGCACACCAGCATCGTCTGACACAGTAGTATGTCCACCAGATCTGAGTTGTTAGGGATCTCTGCTCAGATTAATTCTCTCTGCTCTGTGTTCCCGCGACCTGTAGTTTGCGCATTAGTGTGGAGAAGAGCAAACCTGACTCTGTAAGCACCTTCCTCAACAGAGATGGTGATAAAAGTCACAAACTAATAGATTTTTCCAATGCTTGATTTGAATTTTGGTTCAATATTAAAATCAGTACAGAAGAATGGTTTCTTACATTGTTTTCATCTCTCCTTCCCTTTCCCCTAAGTATTGAAAGGACACCTGAGCAACAGGAAAAAGATTAGCTTTGTAGAAAGTTGTTCACAAAGGTAGAAGAGGAAGAAAAAAAATACGCAGGGCCAAATCTCGATTTGAACAGCACAGCTCATTCAGTTCCATTTCAGTTGAGCTCTCTTTCCTCAGATTTAGAGGATTAAGGGCAGATTATTGTATTTGTAGACTTTGTAGTGAGTGGTTGCTCTGTTAACAATCATTGTCAACCACTCCTCAACCCAGGGCCTGTTCCTGAACATTGCTTCTTTTCTTTCTTAAGAAAATACGGGTGATAAAGGCAAAAAAGCTGCTTTGAGTCAGGATCTAGCCTGATATTGATTGTGGCCATGGTAACTGTGGATGTGACACGTACCCAAAACTTTAAGTTAAGGCTCCTCAGCCTTACCATCCACTTGTGGTGTGGGTGGCCATAGAGACTGATGAGACACAACCAGGAGACATGCAGTAAGATCAGGGTTTTGCATATAGGCTGTTAATAAAATTCAGACAATTTAATACTGAATTACAGGTAGATAAGGTACCTTTTCAGATAAACCAGCAGGGTTGTCTGGATTACAGAAATTTGATTAGATTACTCTTTGAAGTCACAGCTGATCACACATTGGTTTTGGCGGCAAAACTGGAAGTTAAATGTAAGTTTTAGAAGTGAGGAATATTTTCTGTCCATGTTATTTCCCTAATTTCAGTTCTCTGTGAGGTTCCACAGCCAGAAATGGGGAAAAACTGTTGAATTTGCTTTTCCACTAAAAGAAATGTCTGTGGAGCCACAGTCAAATCCAACTGCTCAGGTCAATCATGCAAAATCATTAACTGCGGATACACAAGGCTTTCCTTCCAGATTGTACATGGACCGCACAGGAACATTTTCTATGTGGCAGCTGGGGCACAGTCACTTGTTTGCATGCTGGAGGCCTTAACATGGTTGTCATCAGGACTATAGACAATTACTTCCTTTCCAGTCATGTTGCACTGATCTCAAGTTATGTCAGTCTCTCCTGATTATGTATTTTAAAGCCAGAAACGATCTGCCCATAAGGCAGAACAGACAGATCCTGTTCGTCGTTAATCACAGGGAAGGGAGGAGGGATAAGTTTCAGGAACAAATAGGGATTGGTAAAGAAATGTAGAAAAATTTAAACTAAAACAACATTTTCAGAAAAATCTTTATCCTTAAGAGAAAGCAAGATTAAGTTGTAACTTGTGCTGACCTTCATTTATCTTGCTTGTAAAGCGTGAGTCAAGGTGCACTTCAGATGCAGAGAACTGTCACCCTGCAAGGTACTTGTCTCTTAATTTACTTTTCTATTTATTTGGTTGTATGCAAACATAGGTCAAACATTAACCTTTTTGATATTGAAATGTATTTGAAGGAAAGAAGTTGCCATTATAATGCAAGGTTAAGAAAATACATTTTTAAGTTGTAATCTTTTTAAGGAATGTTTTAAGCAAAACTTTTCTTCAATGAAATATGTATTCTAATATCTTGTCATTGTATTCTTGTCATTTGGAAGCTGTCCATACAAAGTGCAGATAATTCTGAAAATTTACATTTACAGTAAATTTAAATTTACAGTATATTAAAATATTTTGTATTTCTGAAAGAAGTTGGGTCTCTGCTCATTGGAAAATTAAAAAATATATGGTTTAATTAAAAAAAAAAAAAAAGCAAATCCAGAAGGTAGATTGTTATATCACAAAACACAGCCATAGCTCAGGTTTGCAATGGGCCTTGCTATCTACAATTCAGATGAAAGACCTTTATACTTCATTAGGTATGGCACTTGTTAGCAATAACTGAACAATGGAATCAAGGTATGTAACGTTCAAACTGCAGTTTGAATGGAGGGGGCACTATCACCACCCCTTTCAGATTAAGAAGGAAATTCTATAATTTTCTGCTTTCTACTGTGAGTTCTAGAAGGCTTTCGGTTTACATAATTCCACATCTCACTAAAAGTATTGAGATATTCAGCTGCTCATGATTTGCAAATATATTTACTTTTAGCTCCAATGGCTCTTACATCAGCATAGGCTAGTTCAGTTGCTAGATTTTTCAGCATGTTTTCAACGTTACTTTACACTCTATTGCCATTGTGTTCATTTCCTGTTTTCTCTCGGCTGTAGAAATGTTCTTTTTTTTTTTTTTTCCAGAAGATGATCTGTCATTCCCAATCCATATCATTATTTCTTTTCCCGGGAAAGAAGAGCGCAGTTTATACAAGCACCAAAAATTGATTGTAGATATTGCAAAGCAGTTTCAGATATACCCCGTAGCAGCTATAGACAATGGCCTGTATTTGGTTGTAATTTCCATTAAAATTTTTGTAAATAAGGATACCTGGAATAATTAATTCATTGAAATTTCAATATTACAAGAGATTTAGGTAATGTTTGCACCATCAATTGATAGAAAAATATTCTTACACCCTATTTCATGATTATCACATAATGAATGTGGAAGAATACAGCTTTTTTGTTGTTTTGATTAGTGTGCATTTTGGATAGTATATCAAGTAATTAAGCTGTTTGAGATTAGCATGTTATATTAAAATTAATTATAATATATACACCATCGATAAACTTAGAGAAGTTACAAGAGATAAAACACATTACGCTAGACTGGCACTATATATAATTCCCTTGTCAGTTTTTGGACTTTGGCAAAGCAGAATCTGGCTGGTATTAGGTATAATACTTTAATGACATTAAAATATAAGATCCTGATAGGCTTCTGCTTATACATATTTTCATGTTATTAAACTGTTTGGTATTTGTCCAATTTTGATTTGCACTTTTGTTCATATAATTAAACATAATTCTTGTTTTAAACTATAGTTTTGCTGTGAAAAGACATACCGGAATTTGCAATGTTATTAGAGCCTTAATTTTACTCTTATAACATCAGATTCTTTTTTGTAATTCATATTGTGTGTAAAGAGACTCTGGCCTGCTCTTGCCATAGCAACCACATCTTTTGTTTTTACTAAAAGCAAAAGGAAAAAAAAATGAAATGGTAAAGCCTAATTACTAATTTTGGGAAAGTTATCCTTTGATTTACCATTGTTATGTCCTTCAGAGGGGAAAATGTTGATTAAAAAGTCTCTTGCTGATACCAAATTATCTATTACAGCATATCTCTTAAGCACTATTGTGAGAGGGAAAAGACAGAAATTAAGGCCTCATTCTAAAAAAGCTTTCATGGATACAAAAGATATATACATATTTTTTATTTATCCTTTAAGTTCCCAGCTACCTGCGTTGGAATACATGAAGTGTTGCCAGTTTTTATAGATACGTAGATTATTATGGTTTTGAGTCCTGCTGCAGAATTTCCTATTAATGGCACCACCTGAGAATTATTAAAAAGATTATTTCAAGCTTTTTGGTAGTATCTACATCTCTATCTCAAATTTTACATTTGGAGTATTAGGCTAAGTATGTGCTTATCCTTCATCTCACCAAAAATTCATCTTGTCTCAGCTTATCAACTGTATCCCTGGTTTCCCCATGTTTGCCTCTTGTGTCATCTGTGTGCCTCTTGCAGTTCCATTGGGTTTTCCCCTCCTTTCTTGGAACCCATAATGCTGTTTTTCCTTAACAATAAATCCAAAGGCCCAGCTATTTTCTTGTAGATGTAATCTCTAGACAGGCTTGAACCAGAATGGTGAAGACTGGCTGCATTCTGGCAATACTGCATTTCCTCTTCTACCTCTTTTCCGTAGATGTTATGTCTTCAGGCACATACAAGGGTATTTCTGCTTTGCTCTTGCTGTTAGTAATTGCTAATATTTAATAATCCATGCAATAATGATCTAAAGTGGGAGTGGTTTTGCTTTGTAGTGACCACATCCATGCTCCATAAGCAACACCACATATAGCTTAGGATTGCATTAATGACAAAGTAAATATTTTGTTTCAAATGCAGTTTTACAGATCCTGATTTGTCAGACCAGACTTCTTACTACTCCTTTAGTATTATCAGAATATATATATATATATTTTTTGCCTATCATTGATTTGATTTTCATCTGACTCTATAGTAGTGCAAATCAAGTTCAAATTTAAAGCCATTGACTCGCAGCAGTTCTACTGATACAGAATTCAATTGCAGTCAGGCTCGGGGACTACAATTTTAAAGCTTGATAAGGCATGTTTTAACAGTGCAAAGAGTGCTCATGTTGGAGATCATCAAAATAGCTCTGAGCAAGTTAATATCCCTACCATGCTGCAATACCCTGCAGAGATATTATTCCAGGTCCTGAAAACCATATGCATACGTTAGCAAAGAGATGAGCTTGGGCTAATTAGCCTTGATTTTCAACAGAGCCAGTTAGCTTGGCTGGCTTAGCTAGCACACTGTTAATGGAGCTGTGCTGCTTCAACTTCCACAGGCCTATTTTTGGTAGCTCAGGGACCACCACGCTGAACATTGTGTTTTTGTACAGATGTACTCTAAAGACCTGTGTTGTACAACCCAGCTATGTTCCCAATCAACTTATTTAGAAGAGCTACCTGTATTTTTATTAGTCTATAATATCATATTTATTCTAATAAAATAAGGTATAGTGTGTTTTTAATAAAACATTTATGTTCTTTCAACCTATACTGAAAATACAGTGATTGGTAAGAACTTCATCTCCAGTTGCTTACTAGTAAAAACATGCATTATTATTCTGTTGTCTTTTGTTACAACGTTTGTTGTATCCTAAGATTACTATCAAGATAACTAGAACTACAGTATAATTTTTTTTTCCATTGGCAAATCATTGTGCTTCCTATTGTCATTATCTTCTACTGAGAAAAGTCATTGAAACGTTTCAAAAGGCATGTACATTGTGTATGGTATCTATGGGATATTCAAGTATTTGCCGTATACTCAAACCATTAAATCATATTACTTGACCTACATTACAAACCTCTGGAGCTACCCACTAAATAAAATGGCGTTTCCTTAGGAAATACAAAACATATGAGATCTTTCTCTCTATATATACATCCATATGAAAACCGAGTTTCAATGTGGGTCCAGTGTTACAATGAGTTCAGCACTTCAGATTAATTTGAACAGGCAAGACAAATTTTTGGTATTAATATGACCATAAATTTATCCTTGATAAAAGCAGCAATGCAAAAAGTGAAAATTGAAAGAATTATGTAAGGGCCAAGAAAACTTCTGACAAAAATGGTTTTAGGAAGGGGTTCCGAAGACTGATCAGGGAGAGTTGCATTTAAAGGTTACTCTGTGCCCCCTTTTGGGGCACTGGAATTTGAGTTATTGTACAATGTTTGCTCTTACAAACATGATATTCAATTATTATTGAATGTGTTATGTAAATAATCATGGTATTTACATCAGAAGAGAAAAACGTCTAATGCTTCCCATGTCTCTCTTTATTTAGTTTTAAGCATTGGTGAAGGTGGATTCTGGGAAGGCAGCACCCGGGGTCATATTGGATGGTTTCCTGCAGAATGTGTCGAAGAAGTTCAGTGTAAACCGAATGAAAGCAAACCAGGTAATCAGATCAAGTTCTTGTTGAATTCTAACAATGACAAATGTGATGTTTCTGGACAAGCAGAGAAGCAGTCTAGATGCTAATGTGTTATACAGCAGTGCGTTTGTGCAATATTAGAAATTGGAGAATTAAATAAAGCTGAGCTCCTGAATTAAAAAATAAAGATGGGTTTATTTATCAGATTTTACTGGATGCTGTCCAAGCAAACAGTCTGTCTCATGAGGGACTATGCTGTGAAGTACTATGAAAGCTCTTACAAAGAAATGTATACAGACATTTTGTAAAAAATTATGCTGCGTTTTATTTTCTTACAGTATGGGAGAATGACCAATTAGAGAAATAATAGAAGGAAAATTGGTCAGTCATCTCCCAGTCTGAAGAAGTCATATAATGTATTAAGCTCTTTTTAATGGGATTAAAGTTCCCTTTGTTGACCTTTTACTAAATTTTAGAGGAGGCATCCATTAGGGGATGTCCCACTACATCCTTACTGATAAAAAATGAAATAGAATTTTCTGTTATCCTGCACTTCAACTGCCATAAGTAAAGCAAGAGTGACTTTAGGCGGTCTTTACTGTTCATGTATAATAAAAGAAAAAGTTATGTATACTGAAGCATGTTATTTTAAGAATTACCTAACGTCTCATAATTTCTCTCCTTTTAAGAATTAATATATGAGGACATACTCTCTAATTAAAAGCTCATTATAAATGAGCTCTAAGAATATAATTAATGTTCTCCAGGAGTGTGTGCAGTTTTAAATTAACAATTGATGTGGTTTGGATCTCTGATGTATTAAGAACTTCCTGGCAATGCACAGAAAATACACTAAAATTTATGCATAGTATTGTTGATTCACGAACATTATTATTTTACGTATGCCATTATAAACTGCACAGGCATACTTTTTTTACTTCTTGCATGTGCACTGGATAGGGGTATATGTATAAACAAGATATAATGGAATAGAATACACTGGACGAGATAATTCCAGGGACTACCCTGGAATTTGGAATTGTTTGGAAGACAATTGGATTTGGAAATGTTTGTAAGATTTGATAACTATTTTAATTTCCTTGCTTATAATGGAAGCTGAGGTAAGATGAAATAGATTTTAAGGGATGAGTAAAAGAGGGCATGAAAAGGTAGCTTCTATAATATGAAAGATTTAAAAGAATGAGGGAATGAGGCAGCAGGGATACTGCTCTAGATAACTACGCACTGTGTGAAAAGGTTATACTTCCCCTTCTGTTTCCCTTTTGAGAAATGAAACAGAAAAAAAAAAAAAAAGGAAGGAAGAGGCAAAACCAAATCTCATAATTGGAGAGAACAGATTTAGCCTCTAAAATAGCGAGAGAATAGTTGTGTAGCTTCTGAAAGGGCTTACGAAGAAATTAGAATTTAAAGACATGGAGGAATATTAAACAAAAGGAAGATTGAGGTTGGAAATGGCAAATCTAGGAGCAACGAAGTTCTCAAGTACTACATGTGAAAAAGAGAATAACAAGTTGCCATTCCAGTGTAATTTCAGTTTTTTGGAAACATTAAGGAAGATGAATAAATTCAGTCAGTGTGGAACATGAGCTATGGAAGAGCCACACTTGAACTGTTCTGAAGGTCCTTCAATAACACCTTGTGGCCACTTGATTAAAAGACTTCAGAAAGATGTAGTCTATATAAGAAAGTCATCATAAACACCTTTCTTGACTCATGGCAACTCTGCATTAAATTTGAGCTGTGTATTTTTGTCCAAATCTGAAGAAAATTCTGGGGAGGAGCATTAAGTGAAGTTCTAAAATAAGAAAGCAGTTTTGCATCGTCTTTAGGCATGTGCACTGGTTTTGAAAAAAGCAGGTAATCAAACCTGTTTGTCACAAATCCTTTAAGGTCTTTTCAAGAAACAGTGTAGGAAGTAAATTCAGTAGATCACATGATTGTTTTAATATGACAAGATTGTTTTCAAGCAAATATTGCTTTGATCAGTCAAAATTAAGAAAAAATTGTCGTGAGAATAGCAAAAGGATTACCAAATCTGGAATTGCTGAAAGAATATCAACAGAAACATCTTACAATTTTTCTGACATGAAATTATGAAAACTTATGGCATGTGTCTGGCAAAACACAAGAGCATTAACTCAAATTTATACTTACTGTGTATTATCGTCTTTCTGATTGTTTTTCTGTTTGCTTATTGTATAAGGTTAACACTAGTTATAGTCATTAAATACAACATTCTTCTTCTCAAAAAAAAACAAAAAACAAAAAACAAAAGGAAACAAAATATGATTAAATAAACAAAAATGGGTACATTTTCTATACCTTTGAGTGCATTCACATATTTTGCTGGGCTATCTGGAAAAATGTAGTGTTCTGGCCTGCACCCAGAATGCAATGTGATAGAGGTTGGGGCTATAAGTATAAAATATGTGAAATCCACAATATGTGTCATATTATTATTGAAATATGGTATGGACTGAAAGCAGCTGATCACTGAATTGCTCTATGCAGTTAGTTTCATTCCTTTTGCATAGGAAACAATGGAAATGAAAGAAGAGAGCTTTATAAGCAAAAATCAGCCAGTACTCCCTCTGAGTACAAATGCAAAAGTAATTTAGAAAAATGTGTTAAGCATAGTGAAATGATTAGAAATTAGATTAGGTCTGCTGGGACTGCTGAAAGAACATCAGCTGAGAAATATCATAAACTTGTGGAAGTTGCAAGAATTTGCATCTTGGACTTTGCAAAGCAGCAGAACTTCTTATGATAATGATTTAGTAAGTAGATCATCTTAATGTGTAGGAAATAAATTTCATACTCAGCCCTTTTCAGTCCAAGACCAAAGCAACAGTTCTTTCCTATAAATGAGATTTAGGATCATTTCTTCAGCTCCCTTTGCTATTAAGTTTGAATAATTGTGTTTAATAGTAGCTTGTCATTTGCACACCATGAATGAAAGAAAGAGAAATAGTTCTTGGAAAAAACAAGCCACAATTAAACACTACATGCCCAGTAAAACTGGTGGGCAGGTGTTTCATATCATGCTGATGTATAATCTCACTTCTAAGACAAGTTCAATTTTCAGGGAACTTCATTGCTGTCCAGACTCTTCTGTGGAAGTAGGCAGCACATAACAGCACCTGGTTCCTGTGATCTCTTCAAAGATATCGTGCTAGCTTGGCAAGTTCTGTTTTCCCAAAAAAAGTCATATTGACTGGCATTAATTCCATACCCCTTCTTTAATCCTTCATTAATTGAGGCTTGTAGGAATTATTCCATTAGTTTGCCAGGATTGATGCTAAGCTTATAGGCTTTTAATTATCCAGGTCGTCTCATTTACCCTTTAATAGCACTGGCACAGGACCTGTTTTCTTTCAGTCTTACGAAGTTTCCTTGGTATTTCAAGACCTAATGAAAAACAAATAATGACAAAGAAAATCATTACCAGTGGTCTGCTAAACTCCTTTGCTTGCTTTTTAAAAACTCTTAGACACAAAACCTTTGTACTATCTTGTTTTGAACAGTGTAGCTTCAGTAGACAGTTTTTAACATTCTCCAGAATCTTTGTTAGAGTCAAAAGTATTCCTTCAGGTGAGATTGATACAGCATCTCTTTTTTTCCTCCCAGCACAAACACAGAATACAAATGTTACATAATTTTTCTTTCTGTATTGACAATTCTCCTATGTTATTCAGTAATGAATAAATTCCATTGTTAATTTTTTTATTCCTAAATATGTGAAAATATGCTGTTTTCATGTGTGCTTAAGTGTTCTGGGTGGATTAGAATAATACTCTGTGCAGAAGAATCTTGCTAAGTATGAAATCCAAGTTAACTGAAATTTATGCAATTGTGAGGCACTACCTTGGGTTAACAGACTTCTTAACAGGATTTCTTAGCTAAGTGGTGCTGCAGCTCACAGAATCACAAGTCAACTTGGATGTCTGGCAGCAATAGTCTGCATCCACCAAGAATACACTGACATAGCTTGACCTATTGACCTATAGAAAAAGCAAGGCTCTCCCTTTTACCAGTTTACTGTCCCCTTAAAATACCTTTTCATTCTTAAAATAGTAAGAATTCCTACCTAATACCTTCCAACGGGAAATGAAGTACAGAAGAATAAGTTGTCCATAAAATCAGCTGCCCCACCAATGGAAGATACACTTTTCTTCCTCCTACTTAAGCACAGGTATTTTCATTTGCTTTTCTTGCATCATAAGGTATTACTCTGACTTAAGAGATTTACTACAAAAATGTTTTCTATTGGACTTGCGATTTAATACTCCATGTCCTTCAGCATTCAGATATAGATTACCTGATTGCTTCTAGCTGAGGTGAAGTATTCATTTAGTTTTCAAGCTAAAAGTTATCTTTAATTACATTCTGTCTTTACCGTATATTATTCCTTCCTATTGTGTTCTCTCCCTACTGATGTGTCTGAAGAACTCTTAGATTTTACAGATGATACCAAAATGCAGGCAGACTCAGCATGTCTTTTAGTCATTCTCACTTTAGTGATTCTCTTTCATTTCTTGGCCTCCTCAGTGTACCTTTCCTTGAGTTCCTTGCTCATCTTTCATATCCTCTTTGGGGTGATTTTTCACTAAGTAGCAACCTCTATGAATTTTTCTATCCTGTGGCCTTAGGGTACACATTATAAGTAGTTGTAGCATGTCTAATTCCAAGAATGATGAGATGATGTGACATTTCAAATCTCTGTGCTTCATATACCAGTTGATTTCCTAGCAAGTTGACTTGATTTCTCAAATTTTGCCCCTTTCAAATCCACATCTTTTATTTACCTTTCCATTCAGTTTAATAGCCAAGCTTCTCTAAATCCCCTTTCACTTTTCCTTCCAATTTTCTACAGTCCTGAGATTGAGCTTTTTGCTTTGTTTACAATACCCTTATAGATACTATTAGTTTTAGTAGCCATTTTTTTAACTGGTGATTTTTAGACACCTAGTGAAATGTTCTGGAATGACTACCAGCCATTATCCATGTTTTTATATTCACAATATTTCTTCTTATTTTACTTCAAATAGTTTTTAGTTTTGTGAGGTTGAACTTCACGATACTCTCTTTGCATGTGCCTACATATAATGGAGTCTAGACTGGGATTTCTCACCTGACAAAGCAGTGCTTTTCCTTCTACTTCTACTATAGATAGAAGTCAGAGACTTTATGTACATTAGCAAGTAGTCCAGCAGGAGGAAAGCAAATCCAAAGAGTGAACTCAGCATCCATAACACAGGAGTCCTGCGTGTTTATTTCAGACTAGTTCTAATCCGGGCATGTGGCTTGAACAACCACTAGTGGCATCTTTCATTTAATTTCTTCCTAAAATAATCCAGTTTCCAAACTCTGAGGCTGCTCAGCCCTGTGGGCTGCAGCAGAGTAGGCAGCACTTGCAAAGCACGTTGCTGGTCCAGACTAAAATGCTAATGTAGATGCGCCCATGCTGACCTCTAGTGTCACTGGTGCTCAGAGCAGATGCTACCTAGCATATAAAGTGGGATTTCTCTCTCAAAATGTCTGTACCTAAACGTCCAGTATAGCTTGCTTCTGAGTTTTCAGCACCTTGAAAATATAATTTTCCAGTAGATAGATTTTTCAGTAATAGAAAAGTTCCCTTACCTGTTTCTTTTTACTTATGTAATCATACACAGATATGCACAGATCATCCACAAAAATAATGTTCTGTTTTATGACAAAGATCAGGAATATGCTACACACTGTATTTTTGTATAAACTGCATTCTCTTTCATAAAACAGTGGGAAAAAATATTCTATCCCAGAACAAAAAAGTCAATGTGAAGAACTAGATCTGAGATGCTTTCAAGCCAATCCACAAAACCCATCTGACATAGGAGCTCGTTTCGACAGTATTCAACCAATTCTGACAACTCTCTGTAGCTGAGGATGCAGATCAACTCCAGTTTTTGTCTCAAATAGTGGAAATGTAAAGAATGAACCTCAGCAAGTTTCTGTGCTTTAGCTTTGCTGAGCAGAGCATTTGTGTTCTCAGTAACGATAAACAGCAGTTTGGGAAAAGATGTCTAAATGAATCATCACTCAATAATAATGCTAATTCAGAAGCAAAGGTAACTTGAGAGCTGTTTTTGTCTACACACGAGCTATAGGATGGAGTAATGTGCTTCCCACACAGCCTGGTGATGTGTGTTCTCTCTGATCGAGGGCGCCTTAAAAGACTCTGCGGTCTTCCAGTCACTGCTCTTCTGACCAAGAGGTAATAGAAATTTCTTACTATACTAGTAGTATTTGTAGGAAGAATATCTGTCCTTTGGAAGACTAAATCTACCAACTGATTTTGCTGGTCAGCTAATCTCTCTCAAATTACAGTGGTTTTCCTTTGCTAATGATATGAGTTTGGTTTCAAGAAAGAGTAAAATAAAGCATTCTACAATTTATCTAGTTTTTGAGAACAGCATAAAGCAAAAACATGAAACAATTATTCAAAAGAAAGAAAATACAAGCCAAGGTCTAGAGCTAAGCCTGTCTGCATCTTTATCTCTGAATAAATAATTTTTAACTCATAATATTTTACTGTCTCATCTCCTCAGCTCACATGTACTTCATCCCTTTCACTCTGATTTTCATTCTTGCTAAGAGCCACTTAGGAATAACTCTAATCAGTTCAAAAGGAGCAACACAATTCTCTAAAGCATTGAAACAGGCTAAAATTAAATTGCACAGCAATAGAAAATTAAACTTATATGTTGGGAAACTCAACATTTCAAATGCATCTGGGATTGCTGATGTGTGAAATCGGCCATGCAAGTGCAAATTTTTCCTTTTCTGATTCTGATTCCTGCATTTTGTCTTCTATGTCCACCTAACCATAAAGGATAAAAAAGTGCAAACTCCGAGGAGTGTCTAAAAAGAAAGCAGTTACCATTATAGTATCTTCCTTTTACTTCCACTGATGCCGTCACATTTTCTGCTCAAAATTCCAGTCTATCTAACGTGAAGAAGTAACTTTCAAAGCCTGTGAACATATATAGAAGCCAAAATTTTCTAATGTTACAAATTACTTAAGAAGTATGAAAAAGATAAAGGTATATAATGAATGATTTATACAGTGATCCAAACTTCTCAGGAATTTAAGCCCAGTTATTATTTTAGGACAGGATACTTCAGCCTGTGGGAGAACAGAAGCACTGTTACGCAGTGTGCTAACAATCTAGAAATAATATGTAACATTTGGATTCCTCATTGTTCTTGTGAAAACTACACATACTAACACATTTTTTTTCAACCCATCAAGTTATTTGTGTTTTAACCAATCATTTGGCATATCTCCATTGCTAGTAGGCAAAATCCAGAGCTTTCATCTTCTGGAGTTTTGGAGCATTTCAGATTTTATTAAGAATATATATATTCATATTAACATCTCTTCCCTGTACTAATAGTTCTTTTCTTCTTGGTTGGAGTTACTTGTTAATATCTTATGATCTTACAATAAAATATATTTGGTCTTAGCTCTTTCTGTAAATATCTCAAATTATAGTAGGAGTAGGTTTTTAGCTTTTATTTTTTATTCTACATTCCTTTCTTCTTTTTTTTTTTTTCTGAAATGCTGCTTAATAAGGATTCTCTGATGCAACTGTGCAAGTATTATTTATCTCACAATATAAATTCTGTTAAAATCATTCTGGGTATGTATTGGGTTTACATAAAGTGCCATATCTCATTTAACTCATTTAATTTAGCATAATGTAACACTTTCTTTTTTAAAACCATTTACTTAAAATGGCTGACATTAAGCAAGGCAAATCTTAGATCTGTGCATATTCTGAAAGTGTTGATAAATCACCTTTTTCTTCTGTATTCTCTGGTACTAAACGACATATTTGGGTTTTTTTGCCCCTCTGTTTTTTTAATGGTTCAGATTAAAGGCTTGACAACAGAGGCTGAAAACTCTTTGAAACACTCCCTAGTTATCTAAGATCAAATTCATAATAATTTAAGGAAGATGATAGAGCATCTATTATAGTAATGGCAATGCTGGAGGTGATCAAGAAAATGATACCTTAATAGCAGCAGCTGGCAGATAATCCATATTTTGATCTTAAATTATGTCACTGCTTTTTGCTTTCATACCTGCCTGCAACAAAAGAGAGGAGAAAGTGGCTTTTTCCAACTTGCTAATAGATCTGTGAGTGCCTGAAGGTGAAAAAATGACTTGATAATATAGTGTTTGATGACAGTAACTGATCGTCATAGAAGCAGCATGAAAACAAGCATGTTATTTTGATTCATTAAAAACAAACAAACAAACAAAAACAATCACTTATTACATTACATAACACTTGCAGCTTCTATTCTGTAAGTGGAATACCTCTTTTGCCAGAAAGCTGTGTTAATTTTATTACTGAATTGGTATCAAAGGGAAACTCTGGGGTCTCAACTTGCCTTGTGAACTGTTAACCCAGACTGGTGAGGTAAGGCTTTTAATTTCTTCTAAAGGAGACCATTTTCTCTCTAACTGGCATACCTTTTTTTGGGCTGGATCAGCTCTAGGTAGGCAGCCCAGACCTGTCCAGTATCTCAGGTGGCCCTGTACGTGGCCACAGAGCTTGCAGAGAGAAGTTGTTCTGCTGGGTTGACCTGTTTCTGGTGCTTTCTCTGTCTCACTCTGACATCTCACAGATGTCTTTTTCTTAGGTATCAGCCACTGTCCGCGTTCTGCATGGAGGGCAGAGTCAGAAGGCACCAGTCAGCGCATCTGCAGCAGATTTTCTGTGGCATTGGTTTTAAGGGTTGGGCTTTGAAATGTGCTGTGCCAGGGCTGTGCTTACTCAGACAATCAATATCCCAGAGTGTGTTTATTTAGCGAAGTGAAAGAATATCACATCGATATTGATAGCCTTATTTTTCAAACCAGGGAGAGGTTATTTGTCTTCAGTTAAAATAGACAATCCTGAGTAAATGTTTCTAATTCTTTACTCACAAAATGTATTGAATTTTAAATGGTAATTGAGCTTGGCTTCATTATTTGTAAAAACATGTTTACATTTGGAATGGAGTTTTGAAATTGAGGTCTGCTTAGTGATTTGAAATGGAAGATGCCCACTGACTTTCTTAACCCTCAATTCAGGCCCTGTATCGTCAGCTGTCTTGGGGTGGAAATTGTTGGGTTTACACAAAGGGCATTTGTTATTTACTGTTGTCTGAAGCTACTGTGACTGCCTCATGAAGAACCAAACACTGCAGAACTGTGTAAAGAGAGCAATTTGTAAACAGCTTAAAGAATGAATTACTTTCACAAATACCAAAATAGCTGTAAAGGTCAAGATAATTTTGATTTACAAGCAAAAAGGACTTCAGTGTATTGTTTTGGGGCTTTTTATTAGCCAAAAGTTCTACTAATTAACCAAAAATCACAGGAAGCCATGGTCTTTAGTTCATGGTTATAGATATTTTATGCACATTCCAAGCACTAGTTTAATGATATCCAGAGAGACATTTAAAATAGTTACATATTTTGGCTGCTCTCCTGGCAATAATAAAAGGAATTAAATTTAATTATCTGTATGACAAATCAGTACTTTAAGGAAATTAAACATAATGTATCCTTGTCTCATTTATCTAAAAATTCCTTACATTAAAAAAATTAGTTTGTGTAGTAAAGGTTAACAAGAAACCTCCAGAAGTTATAATATTAACTTTTGGCTGAATAGTTAAAATGTTGGATCATATGACTTAAGAAAAGTACTTCTACTCTGTTAGATACATTTCTGTGTAATGATATACTGCAGGAGTTGGAAACCTGAAGTTAGGTAACAAGAGTAGAAGTCTTTGCAACCACATTACAACGAAAGATTGAAAGTATTGCTGTTTCAGGGTGTGCTGGGAATGTTCATATGTGTTATGAAAGATAGGCATGGTCAAAACAAAAATGGATTGATGAAAACAATCCAGTCAGTTACCAGCAACATTGAGAAACAGGGCTTAGAAAACCTTGGCAATGGAGAGGAAAAAAAAAAAGAAAGAAAAAAGAAAAAAAGATGTGCTTACAAATGATTCCGTGTCATGAGTCTTTCTTGGACAAGATATATCTGCAGGAGGGAAGGGAAATGAAGGCATTTCATGCTTTTTGCACATCTGCACTTAACAAGTTATCAGCTGGAAAGTGCGTAGGCACAAGAATAACCCAACATTTCTGTAAATTTTTAAATTAATCTAAAATTCATGCAGATATCTTATACTGTGCTTTTACATGACAGTGAAAGACAAAGAGACTTACCACTTTTTCAGTTGCTAAGTAAGCTGTTATGGTTATAGTTATATATCTCCCTCATGTACAGTGTTGTCTGTATAATCATATCCTTTTTGGGTGCAAATTTTGTGCAGCAGTATTTTCTTTGTCAATTACAATTATTTTCCACTCCTGATTTCTTCAATTTCTTCTCCACAGTTGTACCGGCAAAATGGTTTGTGTGGCCACACTGTGGACTGAAAGGGGAAAACATAGTGCTTAAAAAAAAAAAAAAAAAAAAAAAAAAAAAAAAACACCAACTGTGGTGACTGCCCTGTAAATAGACTCACTTGGAAAAGCGATCAGTGATCACAGGAAAGGACAGGGGTCTCAACAGTTGATAGTGCAGCGAACTACTGCCGAGTCAGCTGGACAGTAACACACTGATTGAAGAGAGGAGCCAGCAAGCACCCCTGACTTTGCAGTAATGAGCAAGTGACGCTTATAAGGCACTTAAAATCAATTAGTCCCATCCATGATGCTTTTGTGGTATTCATGTAGTTTACCTGACTGAACGTAGACAGCAAAGCTGTGGTGGGCACAATTCATTCACCTAATGATAAATGTCTATGGTATTAATATTTCCACCTGAGCTATCTTTCTACATAGGAGAGGGAAATAGGCACCTGAGGAGGGTTGATTGTCTGACATGCCTTCGAAAAAAACTTCAAGACATCAATCTGAATTTTTTGATCAGTTGTGAAAAGGATCTAACTTAGATGCAGAAACATATTTAATTTAGCAGGTCAGAGCTTTGGACTGACATGCACTCTGATGCTAGTCAGAGAGATAAAGAAATATCTCAATATCCAATTTAATTTTAAACTCTTAAGACTTAGTATCTCCAGATATTTCTGGTATAAAGCTGTGAAATAAAGATTAATTTTTGTTTTTAAATGATCAAGGCTTCTGTAGCTCTGGGTCAGTTCTAGGCCTTACTCCCTCCAGTCCTGTAACCGCACAGCTCAGCTTTCTTCAGTTCCTTCTCTTGACCTTTGCTCTTTGAGGACTTCAGTCCCCTCCCTGTTCCCAGCCTGTTAACTGGCTCTTGAATGGTGCTTAACCACTGAAACACCTAAACTTTATAATTATTACCAAATATCCAGGCATCATCATTACAGGTAAGAGAATTGAAAATGACATATTCTTTCTAGTGTTTTTATGGTTTTATCTGCATACTCAAACAAGAAAATAAGGTGAAAAATCTTTTAGAAATGTAGTAGTATCTAAAACTAAGTTACTGTGGGGAGTTTTGACAGCACACTGTATTTGAAGCGTGCTCTGCAATGCAATTTCAGGAAATATAAAAAAAAGAAATGCTGATAATTGGAAAACAGATAAATCAGGTGAACTTTCATGTTCTTCTTATTCTTGCTTCTTTTTCAAAAAAAAGTTTTAAAGGTTTAGTTTGTTTTCTTATGAATATTTAAAATATTTATATTATTTATATTTATATTATTCTCATTTGTGTTAATTCTTTCATCGTAAGTAAATGCAATTTGCACGAAGTATGCTACTGACACAGTGAGGTAGTACCTGTTTTCTAGGCAGCAGATGGACAGGTGAAAAAGGAAGATTTTTAATTTTTTTGTAAATGTCTTGTTTAATGGGGACAGTTCATAGAAAAACAGGAAGTGATTGTCAGAAGCACCACACATTCTTGCTCTGCAATTAAAAGTAGCTAATCCCCAGGTTTTGTCTTTTCTAATTTACCCCATGAGGTATTTTATCAAAGTGAGAAAATACTATTCCTGCTGAACAGCCTAGCTCTTATTTTCTCTCTGCATCTCCTCAGCTTCTGAAGATGCCTTCTATGCTGCAGTATAGAAGATGCTATTCTTAGGAATGTATGTCCTCAGGTCCCCACTCCCCCAAAACATATTGCAATGCTGTTAAAAAGTACAGACATTTGGTAGTACATGTAGACACAGTACTAGACCTTGACACAAGGGCTTAATAACTCTAAGTAGCTCGGGGTGGGAAGTGTTTATAAGACCGATAAGGAGTAAAAGGTACACCTGGCAAGCAAAATAGCTGACGTGGTTGCAAGTGCTGTTAGTTCCATACGTTTCAGTGCACTACTACCTCTAGCTTCCCTTCTGTTTTGGGTGTGTATTTAACAGTGCTCTTAGATGGTGCTAACCTGTGAAATATATATATAAATTTTGTTTTTATGTTAGTTTGTGTGTAAAACTCATAACTAGTTCCTAAAATAGTGACTGATGTTTCTAAAGTTTAAGTAATCTTGAAACCATATTTGTGCTCATTCATGCTTCTATTCATACAGAAAGAAGAGTTATCTAATGTTACTGAATTTCTTTTCCTCACTAAGCAGGAATTGAGTTTGTTAGAATATATCTTCTTAGCTATCTAAGAAGTGCAGGTAATGCTGATTATCTTATTAGAAGCTTCACCTCTAACAAGACATTTTTAAGTATTAATTTTGATAGACGTTGAAGGGTTCAGTTCTGAAAATATAACCGTTTAAAACAAACAAACCTGGAGGTGAACTGTAATAGTTTATATGAGCTATACTGTAGTTTCTGGATTTGGAGATTTGGGGAGTTATCATCATGTAAACAGAGCTGGAAGATTGAAATGTCTTATAAATATTCATCTTCAAAACTTAATCATTAGGATTTTGTAAAGTCCTAAACTCACTTTGAAGGATGTTGCAACTTGTACGTCATGTTTGAAAGTTAATTGGAAGTGCTCCAGTTAATGGATTTTAAAGCATCAGCCAAATATTTAAGAAGGTTCTTGCAAAGCTGTTTTGATCAAGTAGGTAAGAAATTGAACATGTGTTTTTTTAGACCACACTGAACTAGACTTTCTGAAAAATGTATGCCTAACATAGGTACGTCTCATGCATCTTTCTAATGTATCACAAAATACTGCTTTACAGTATGAACATAATTTAGTTTCAGGTTCCAGTTGGCAGTAGTCTTGAAATCTTACAAGGCTACACTCTTAAATCACAACAGCATGCAGGTTTGTAGCTGCCACGCCTGTTTTATAACATTGTATCTTAATATATTAATATCTAGTATTATATATAATTATATATAAAATATATGTATCATTAATATATTAGTATAAATATTTATTAATATATTTATTTTAGGCATTTCCTGAAAATTAATAGACATGTTTAAGAAAAGTCTAAAAAAAATCATTTATTAAGAAGTGACTCAGTATGAGAAACTTCCTGCTGCTTTCATCTGTTTTATTGCTGAATCTTTTAAAAGTAGAGATTCAGTAAATAGTTGATTATCGTGCTTTCTAGATTGATCAGAATAACAAATAAGACAGAGTATAAAAGTTATCATCTGATCCACTCAGAATCAAAGTTAAAAAAATCCTTAAAAACAGTATCTAGTTGCTTAGGTTGTACTATATTAAAACAATGTTGAAGTACCAGTTAGAGCTATTAAGCATAAATACTTTTGGTATTCTCCCAGTGTTTTTAAGCACAACTGTAAACATGATATATTTCACGTTGTCATGTTATTTACAAGAGACAAACTTGAACATTGTTGAAGACTAAAGCATCTGATAGCTCTCCTGGCAAATACTATCTAATTTTAAAGGTACATGTGGATGTATTTCTTTGTATTTTTACTCTTTGATTCGTGGTATTTTTATTATTATTATTTATTATTATTATTCTCAAAAGTGATGCAGTGTTTGTGTTCTGACTTTCTGGTTGTTTCTGTTGAAACTTTGTGAACACATGAAAGCTGAATATGGAAACATACATAGTTTCTCTTGATCTGTTACCGCTTTTTTTTTTTTTTTTTACAAGGGGAAATATTCACATCTCTGGAATCTGTGATGTGGGGATTTTTTATTTTTTATGATAATCTGCTAATTGTCTTTGGGTTCAAAACTGATGAGAAAATAAAAAAAGGTCCAAAGAACACTTGAGATTGTAGGCCTTCATACTTCCAGCATGTGATAAGTAAATTGTAATTCTGCAAATTATGTGCATTTATTCCCTCTTTTTATGTATAGAATTTGAGAGTACTTCATCTTGTATTCAAGCAGACATCAGGGAAAACTAATTCTAACCAGAAGCTCAGAGAGGAAAGTCCTATTTCTGCAGTGGCCTGTTGTGGAGAGCCCTGTTAATGCCTGAGCGGCGTCCCCCGGCCTGCTCCTGCAGGCCATCACCACGTTGTTTCCACAGCACTCCTGTCGCGGCCTGGCTGGGAGGGAACCACTGCATGGAGGAGGAGGAGGAAGAAGAGGAAGTTTTTCTACTGAGCTCTTTGAGCTGAGGAAGGTGAGGGAAAGCAGATGGGTGAAAACAGTCCTGATTTTGGCCATAGCTGAGCCAAAGTACAGAGCTAAGAGGGTGAGGGGAAGCAGGAAGGGGCACGAGGAGGAAGGTGTAGCAGGCGCACAGGGCTCCTCTCGGGCCTGGGGCATGGCATCATCCTAGTTTGAGAACAGGATGTGAGGAAGAAATGGAGTTTTTTCTCTAGGAATGTCTCTCTGGAGGATGTTTTCTTGATGCAGTGGTCAGGTCAATCTGCATTACTGTTGAACCCACTACTAGTAAGAAGCTTAACTGTTGTCCCTTTGGACTGGGTACAGTTGGGCATCTCTGAAATCATCTGGAAACTTGCAGGTAGGATTGTAACTTGTGAGCACACAGCAATTATTTGTTGGGAGTAATACCTTTCTAGGCTAAGCTAGGCTGAATACTTGCCTCTCCTAACAGCAGCTCTGTGTCCGGGTCTTCCTTTATGTGCCATCATCACCTGGCTGTGGAGCAGGCAAGGGGAGAAACTTGCATTCCTTGAAATTCCAGTCAGTTCTGCCTGACTCGAGCTAAGAATAAGCAAGGGGAACAGGAGCAGCCTCACACACGCACAAAAAAACGAACTTCTGGCAAGGTAATCAGAGTCTTTCCTGATGTGCTACATGGTTCTGGGGGAGAGCTCTACAGGACTCTGCCAGCACTACCCATTTGGTTTACACACTTACACCAGCCCTGCACAATGTACAAGAAATAGTAAAAGCAATGCAAGATTAACCACCAGCTCAGCTCACTGTGGTTTTTCACACAGTCACAGCGGCTGTGCCAATATGTAATTTTTATGAAAATCTGCTTGCAGATATTTTTGACCTTTTTGTGCTACCATGATTTGCTTTGAATTAATTCAGTGAAATGTATTTCCCTGACATAAGGCAGACTGTTTGAACTCCAGTTTAAAACTTACTTCAGAGTTAGTGTCTCAGACTCCTGCGTGCATGGATGGTATTCTACTGTCATCCATGTTTTGGCCAAGGTGATGGTAGAATTGGAAAAAAAAAAAAAAATAGTCAATTGCCAGCAGTACTACAGGTAGTCTCTTGTACACTGGGAAAAGAATTTCTAATAAGATTCATTGCTAACAAGGATTTTTCCTTAATCCGCAAGTTTCAGATATCTCAAACAGATTGCTTGGATACTGAAATCGGTAGGCTTAAAATACCATTTGTCCCTGCTGAAATCTCATTCTGGTAAGAGACCAATGTAAGAGACCACAGATTTCCTGGGAACCATATTTCCCAGACCTAAACAGCACTTTGCTTGAAATATGGCTGATACTAAGTATTAAGACACTTAAAAAAATTATATCATTGCTAATAATAGATATTTTTAAAGATTTAATTTTATAAGTGGACTATTGCCAAAGTCTTTTATTTATTTAAGGAAAGGCTTTAGCTTAAAAAAAAAAAAAAAAAAAGTGTTCTTGCTGTCTGTCCACCCATCGGTTCCTACCCACCATAACTTTACAACATGTTGTACGTTTCTTGAGGTCAAACTTGATGTAGCAGCAGAAGTGGCGGGTAACTAAATTCCTACACATCACAAATGTTATTGAGTCCTGGTGGAGGGGAATAATCACAGGTTAGTTTCTCCATATGGGGAGAGAGAGAGAGAGAGAGAGAGAGAGAGCGCAGTAAGCAGAAAGGTCTCGGCACGTTATCATGCAGCGGATTGCTGAGAGAGTGAGGTGGGCTGCGAGGAAGAGGAGGTGAGGGAGTGGGGATGGCAGAGAGCACAAGGCTGCCGGTGTTGTGGTTGCCCACACGCTTCCTCCTGCATAACCAGGTGGTTCATCTGTGTGCCCTGAGTGGGTGTGGAATGAGGTGTTACTGCATGAGAGGTAGCGGCAACCTGCCCGTGCCCTGCAGGAATGTGTTAGACTTTTTTCCTTTCTTTTCCTGGGAATTCTTGAATATTTTAACCTCACTTAGGCCTAGTGTGCTTGATGCACAGGGACAGGTGATACTTCCTTTTCCAATTGCAGGTTTATGCCTTCAGGTCAAAAATAATACTGAAGTTAGCCAACTTTTTTTCCTAAATTCTTTTTATATAGAGGTGATTAAGAAGTGGCATGACACTTTAGAAATTTTAAGTCTAAAATTTATCTTATGGGAATATGTAGCAAATGACACATTCAAACACTTCAAACTATTCACAAACACTGTTGTGAGTAATAAAGCTGAAGTGATGATGGTAACTCTGTCCTGGACGTATTTAAACTTTTTAGTGTTCTTTAAGATAACTCAAGGTTGTTTTTTGTTGCTGTTTTGTTTTTGGTTTTAAATAAGCTTCATGAAATAAACAATCGAATAGAAATGAGAAAGGCCTCACATAGTAGAGATGCAGGAGAGATGTTTTCGTAGATGTACCTGCAAAGTTCCATTTACAGCTTGCAACTTCCTTGCATATGAAGTCAACTGCAAGACATCTCCATAGGTAATTGAACTAGTTTTAGTTTTTGGTTTGGGTTCACACAACTACCTAACTACATGTTAGCCTTTCATAATTTTTGCCTCTACGATACATTTTAAATGCTTTTATAAAAACTGTACAGTACAACGTTGCGATTCCCTTCCTATGAAACCTATGCATGCCATATGTTTTTAAACCACTTGTTTTTGATGTCCTAAGTCGGGTTTTGCCAGTCACTTTGCAGTATTCATTTTGCTCATGTGTTCTAACATACTTTTATGTGCATATGAATGTACCACTGATTTGTATTGATTTTTCTCTGTCTTGTTATTAATCAGGACTGAATGTAGAGACGTTTTTTAATTTTTTTTTTCCTTACTGTTCTTGGCAAGCCACTCTAGAGTACAAAACAAAAAAAAATACAGACCATCCTACCGCTGCATGTAACATATGACCTAGTGCTCGTTAGCATACCTCCTTCATAGGTTTTTCAACATCTCAGAAACAATAATGTATTTTGAATTGTTATCATATGCATTTGGTGAGCATTTAAGTCAAAGCTTCTTAAAGTTCAAATATTGCATTACACAAATCAGTTAACTTCATTAATATATTAAAATCTCAAACATCTGTTTAGAAATTTATTTCTCAATAAATCTTACTGTTCTGGTATTTTCATCTGGAATATCAATATTCAGAAGCCTTCCTACATTCTTAACTTGCTGATTGCATCTTTTCCTTACAGAAAATCAATTACTCTTACTTACAGCAGCAGAATTTTAAAAAGATACAATCAAAGCTTGAATTTCATTCTCCAGTTTAACTTCTAGTTGCTGTGAGTGTACATGTCTTTTGTGCCCTTTGTTTAATTTCCCTTTGGGTTTCAGATAAGGGCATGAGTGTGCTGCCTTATTCCAAAGACAGTGAGAATGTGAAGGTGCTTCGTTCTCTGAGACCTCTCATGTCATCCCTTACAAGTGTTATCCAAAGAGTATTGCAACTGTTGTTTGTGTTTAGTTTGCTGTATTGATTATCTTACAAAGCAGTATTAAGAATTTCTATGAATGGAGAGATATTAATAAAATAAATGAATGCAGAAGTGTTCAGTACATTTATTTTTTTTCAAGTGGTTTATAACATATCTATTTGGAGGAAGGCAAATCCCTGTGTAGATGGCCATATTTTGTGTGAGGGGTTTATCTTAATCTGCTACCTGCTGATGAAAAAGGATGGTAACAGCAGTGTTCCTGGAATCTATCTGGTGCTGTACTTTTGTCTGCACATGTTCTGGTGGAACTATCTAACTTTAATGCAGGGCTTTTAACGGTAATTATTAATTATAAATTGGCATAGGTTGCAGCTTTCAATCTGATATTATGCAAAAGACTTTTTTTTTTTTGTATTTCCTGATAGGCAATTTCATCAAGAATGAGAGGGCTTTTAAGGAGTTCATCTTTGCCATCAAATTATATATAGAACATGACCTTACTAAAGTTTTCTAATGAGACTTCCCTAGGAAGTTAGTTTTTCCTGTGATCAACTGAATGTGACTCAACTCTATGCTTATTGCTTACAAACTTTGTGATTAACATCATGGTGGTCCAGGCTGTGTTCTGAGGGTAATGGCAGCAGTTGCTCATCTCTGTTTCTGTTGACCCCCAACAAAAGATTGTTGTTTTTTCAAATAAAGGCAAATTTAATCTGAAAAAGAGTATTGTAAGTATTAGGCTAAATTAATCAAAAGCCAAATCTGTTTCCCAATATCAGGAGAAAAACAATGGTAAAAAGTAGGAATATTTTTGAACTAGTATACATTTGGTAATAATTTTTAGATGAATCTGTTCTGTTTTTCTGAACTTCTTATACAACTGAAATATTGGTCTTCAGTAACATGTCACAAAATACGCCCTTATCAGTGAGTGACTAGGATTCGGATAGCTGTCTTTCAGCTCGGTATTTGAGACAAAGTCTTGTTATGGGCGAGCAAAGCATTCTATAATCCTTATTGCATGCTATGAGGGCTTGTTGAAAAGTCTTGCCTTTGGGATTTTTGTAAAATATGTTTTGTGTTCAAATGTGTTGCATGTTTCAGTGCAGGGAAGACTTCATACCATCTGTCTTTTGTACTAAAATGTGCTGTGTAAGCGATACTGTCACAATAGAAAAGAGCTTACTTAATGAAAATGCTGTAATTAGTTTTTAATTGATAGGGAAGTAATCTTAATGTTTCTTCTTAAGGACAAAAAAAAAAAAGAAATTGGAGTAGCAAGAGAAAATGGAATTTCATCTGTCTACAAAATGCTGGGAAACCATTAGTGCCTCAGTGCTTAGCTGTAGACCCATACGGAGACGATTATCCTAAAAATGTTCTGCAAGACAGAAGCCACTTTTTGGCTGGAGTAGCTGAAGCACAGAGGAAGTGACAAATTTGCACATGGAGGTCAGATGTCCTTGTGTGCAACAAGGACTCTTGCATTTAGAATAAAAATACTCTGGTTAAGATCTTAACCTTTCTGTTTCTTATAAAAAAAAAAACATACTACGCATTAAATATGATGTGCATGTTCATTTAGTCACTTAACAGTTGAAGTGAGATGCATTATTGATACCTATTCTTGTATTCAGTAGATGGTCACTAGATGGCATTCTTTGGGTACAGAATTTAAGGGGAAAATAATATATAATGCTTAATTTGTATTCAGCCACATTTCAATCCACTGTTATTCATGCTTGAATATAAAAACTTATGAAAGGAGACATTAGGGCAGAGGGAGAGATGGGGGAAGGAATATATTTATGGTGTTATTTTAGGGGCTGCAATTTCTCAGCCGTGTAGTTTGCCTTGAATGCTAATAATGTGTAAAATTTTTTTAATACTATTCTAGTTAGTGTATATGGAAATTTGTTTTTAGAATATAGATTGATGCAGATCTATGAATCTGTTATGTGCTTTGCTCACACTCTTTAGAGGCAATAATCAATCACTATGAAAAGTTCTAGGTAGGATCACACCTTCCAGGCACTTAAAACTGAAAGCAACTAATCAGCAATATCAGCTCTCTTTGTGAAGAACTGCAGGAAAGCTCTGATAATCAGAGGATGAGTACAGACACTTACTGGTATTGTCTCTTATAGGGTTGGGACAGGGCGTGCTTGTAATTCCGTGATAACCTGCTTCTTAGAAGTCCATCAGAAATTCCATTTAGACCTGAGGACCATTTCTTGATAAAACCTGTGGCAAAACTATCCCAATGCTGCAGAACACAGGGAGCAATTAAAAGTATATTGTTCTAGTAAAAGCTGTAAGGACTAACTGGGTACATAGCAATTGCTTTACCTCAGTCAGTGCCATATTTTAGGATGAATAAACGCAGGCATCATCGATTTCTTAGCTGTGTTCGGATCTGACTCATCTATTTTGTTCTAATTCAAAATGAGAGATGAAGTATCTCAAGTGGCTATAAACACTGTTCTGCGAGTGCTGTTGAGTAACATCAGTTTACTGCAGGCAGCGTTCTCTGGGCTTGTTTGCCGCTTGTTTTTATTGCCTCAGTGGCACAGGGGAAAGGGCTCGGTAAGATAGAGCACTCTGCTTTGCATGCTGTCTGCACTACCTGAATCTTTCAGTATAACTGGTGGCATTTTGGGTATCCAGATTGCTTCAGATACTAATCTATTATTAATTGATGGCTTTCTCTGGGCCGATCTCTAATGTGCTCTCATCATAACCTAGGAATCTTGTAGTTTTGAACCAGTTACTGGCAAGACTTTTCAGCTTAATACCAAAACAGCTTCTGCAGCAAAGAAAAATGGTGTTTGACACTCTAACCCTTAAAGATTTAGATACCTTATTGAGTCCTTATGTTTAAATAAGAAAAAGTAAAATCAGTTATCGAAATTCTCATTATTTGAAGGTAATGTTAATCTCTTTCCTAATGCCATACAAAGACAAAGATAACTCAGTAGGTGGCAGTCCGTTTAAACCAAAGTGGACACAGTGTGAGCATAAGGGACTGGAATTCAAATGGAGAAAACTCTTTCAAATATTCCTGTGTCATCTAGAATCAGTGTAGCTTGCATCTTTTATTTAGATTCCTCCTGCCGTAGCTGCTGACAATTTGTTTTTCTATCTTAAACTGTTCTGTAAAATTGTAATAATAACCCTCTAAATGTATTTGAGGAGCTGTACAAAATGAAAAAAAATTCAATGAGTTTCCATATTTTTCTTCCTGATTTGTCAATATTTAAGCTTAAATCTTGAGTACTGTTCCCGAGTACTATTTTATACACTTCTCTGAAGACAATTTCTTCATAGAAATAATTGTAACCGTTCTAATGCATCAGTCCTTGGCATTCTTCTGACCAAACCATATATTTCCTATAGCTCTTCCTACACCATGGTTTTTCGCTTTGTCTGGCCCACAGGCACTTATGCCTTACTGGTTTCCAGTACCAGCTGCTTTCCCAGGCCCTGCTGTCTGTCTCTTCCTCTCGCTTGCTTTCCTCTCCCACCTATCCTCTTCAGATTTTTATGCTCGTCTCGCAGACTTTCAGACGTATTCTCCAGAAAACTTTTCTGTGTAGCTGTGACTTGCATTTGTTGTCTTTGCTTGCTTCACACACAAAAAGGAAGCTCTGACATTCACACGTTACCCAGCGTTTTCATCTGAATTTTATAAGGGATAATCCTTAGAACAGGCATCCATCTCTTTCTCTCCTGAATAAATGTCCTGTGCTGCTAAACAACATCTCCTCCTGCACACTTCCCTGCCTCTAAATGCTTTGTGCATTTTCTCATCTCGATAGCAGAAATGAATGCTTCTACCTGTTCTACTTTCAGCCTGTGGCAGAGGTGCTCTGTCATAGGTTAGAAACGATGAGGCTGTAGTATCTGTTGATTTAACAAATTGTTTTCTTCAGGCTAGTCTTCGTCATCAACAGTGTGTGGGACCTCTCTTCAGTTACTAAGGGAGAGATGAGATACTTTTGATTGTCTTACCTACGTGACAGATTTGTGTCCCCAGCAGTATGCAAACTCTTTGAAAACTAATAACACAAAAATATACTCCTTTCAAAAAATAATCAAAAGCATTACTGGTATAAAACAGCATGTGTTCTAAACATGTTAAATATAATTCATGTTGCCTTCATCCCACTGTGCGCTTGCTTCACTCCAAGTCCCTTTCAAGTAGGCTACAGTCACTCCTCCTCTGCATGGAAGGAGTGCACGCATAAAATAGATATCTTAAAATAAAATCAAAGTAGTTGCTTATTTTCATGTAACACAGAAAATGTGGGTGTTAGAGCAAAAAGCTCTAATAACTTGCTTAAGCTGCTTAAACAGTGTTGGTGGAGACACAGGAAGATCAGATATGGGCAGGTGGAATTGAAGGTTTGGTTAAATTGTCAGTGAACCTGTCTTGTCCTTCTCCTACTTGTCTGGCCAGGTATAGGGGGTGGGAAAATTGTGGCAAAAATAAAATTATCACCTGAAGGGCACTGAAACCTAGACTACAGGGTCACTGGGTGGTGTTTGAATGGGATGAGGAAATGGTGAAGGGAGACCTTGTTGACGGTGCAAAAGTGAACATCCACATAAACTTCGTCTCCTCGCTCCACTGTCTGCCTGCATGCTTCTGTGTTTGTCTTCAATAGGTGATGTGCAGCAGGGAGGTGTGAGGGGGATTGTTTGTTCATTTTTACCCAGGTGTAAATCGTACATCCTGATGTTAACGTGTGTTAAATTAGGGATGGGATAAACTGTCAGAAAAAACATTGTCCCATACTCCTACTGAGTAAGAGTAAATGAGCAAAGGGTTAAGCAGGATCCCCTGATCCTCCACAGATTGTTATATGGTTTATTTGTGTGTATGCTTGTAGGTTTTTTGTTTGTTTGTTTCAAAAATGGACAATATAGCATAGTTGTGAGCCTTTCTGTTGAGGGCCTTTCTGGTCTGGTCCCTGTTTTCAAGCAGGAGAAAACCTTGACTAAACCAGAAATGTTTCCTTGCCAAGATTCGGATAGATCTTGGTGTGATTGTGTTGTATCAGGCCACAGCTCTTTTGTTGGTGGTTCTGCATCAGTGGGGTCTGCAGCATCTTCAGAAATGAAAAATCATTTTTTTATTAATTTAAGTTCTGATTTCTCTAACTTTCTTTTTGTGAGTAAAATGTACTGTTTCCTATTCAGCTACAAGCAGACACTTAGGAAAGGAATACATGGTTTCTCATTTAAAAATACTGCAACCGTTGTGATACTATGACTTAAAAATGATTAAGGCATAGTGAAAATAGGGAAGAGAAAGTGTATATGTTAGGGAATTATTTAGTTGTGTTCCTTAAGCTTGTGATAGACATCTCTCTATATTCGTTTTACCCAAGAAAGTTTCCTTAAAAAAATCGTGTCACACAAAAAGCCCTCATCAGGGTGGGTCTCTTGTGCCGTTTAATCCATCATATAGGATCAGAGGTTGTGTGTGTGTGGCAAAGATACTGCCTGCACTGTAGTTGTCTTGCATTAATAGTTGCATGTTATTTTTGGTAGTCTTGTCCACTAATAACAAATATGCTTTTTATAATGAATAACATTTCATCACTTTGCATAATTTACTGGAAATATAGTTAGTGAATCAGAAATAATTAAATGAAAAGAAAGTTGTTGATTATTCTTTAATCTTTTTATATACAGCATAAACGCCAAAGTAAAATATGCAATACTAATAGCTACTTAATGATCATGCAAGATATAATGCAGTGGGGAAATAACTGCAAATCAGTAACTGGTACTGGAATCTTTAAAAAAAAAAAAAAAAAAGCAAGACAGTCACATAAGTTTTTACTGTATGAAACTATAAAATAGATTGGAATATGGTATAATCCTACTGTGCTCAGTTGAGCAGAAATAGCACAAAGTCACTTACTATTATCTTGATGAGTGTCTTTGAACTCTTTGGTGGTCAAAGGCATAATCTTGGGCTTCCCACTGTCCATAACCTTGCTTTTGATAGGGGAAGAAACTAAATTCTGGAGTTCCTTGTCCCTAGCTGCAGCTACACATTGCACAGCAGATTATATCTTTCAGCAAATTCTGTTTTCAAATAGTTCCATGCATATGACAGAGTAAATGAAGAGTTGAGCATGTTATTCAGAATATGCAAGAAAACTGTGCACGTTATGTTAATCAGTCACACCTCAAAGGTATGAAGAGAGTAAATAGCAAACATCTTTTATACAAGAGTAGATCCTCAGAGGGAAATAAAAACAGTATTTTCTATCAATGACACTGAAGCTTAGGTATTATCAATGTCAGGAGGAATTTGAATTGCTTCCTGGACAGAAATTATTCTCACTTCTGAGTTGATTTGCAGTTACATATCTACAACAGAACAAACCCCACACCCTGAAAACTACTATATAGTCTGCAAAAGTGAAAAAATCATATCTAGTCATCCGTGTTCTTCCTACACAATACTTGCAGCACTAAACCATACCTGAAGCCTAGCGAAGAGGTTTCAAAAGGTGTTTTATGTCTTATTGGTATACTCAGGGCTAGCTCTTGCAAGAAACCTGTGAATCCTGAGAAGGAGCAGTGGCCTCAGAGCACTCAGAAGGATGGTGTCCTGAAAGGCTCTGTTCTACCTGGCTGCTCTTTGCTTTTCACCCTTTTTGCGAGAGAGAGAAAATACTGTGTGTGAGCTCTTAGTAGTCTCAGCAAGCTTTTAAAGCATCAGGAGACTATTGGTCTGGGAAAATCCTGAGTCCTGGCCTTCCTAACTGTCAGCTGAAAAAGCAGCCCAGATGTAAAGAAAATCCTTCTCTCAAACCATAAATAGTTTACTATGTTAATAGTTTACTATGGCTGTGGGATGGGGAAGATTTTTTTTTTCACCAGAGATTCAGATTTAATAGTATGCGTTCATGAAGTAATTAGAATCTTTCCTGATATCAGTGTATTTTAACTGCTAATGGGTAAATTGACTAATAAAATACCCCCTTCATTCCTTTTTTTTTTTTTTTACATAACTTCGTACTCAACCAGTAACTGAAATAATAATCTAGTTTTGCTGCGATTCTAGGACTGCCCACAGTACTCAAGGTGTGGGTATACAGAGGTTTTATGTAGAGATGAAATGCTTTGTCTTGTTTTCTTTACAGCATAATTTTGCGAGGCAGTTTGTGGAGATAGTTTTATAAAGTTTCAAATCAAATGGGCTATGGCTAATGTCTCTGAAATGTCATATGCATAGTTTTATTTGCTTGGTTTATTGAACTTTTCAGTTTTAGGAGCTCTTCAGGGTTTGTGAGGGTTTATTTGTGGTTTGTTTGTTTGTTGTTTTTCTCTATCCTTTTTCACACATTGAGATTTTGGTCCTGATGTCACTCTTGGTTTTGTTCCCATGAAGATGTCCTGGAACGAAGTCGTAGAGGGGAAGTTGTTTAGCTGCACCTCAGTAATGCTATTTGAGCACACTAGGAGCTTTGAAACGTGTTGGTATTTATAAGGAAAATACTGTATATGTTAATACTGTCTTCATTGAAAGCCTGCATATAGTCTACTTAGTGGCTGTAGTACTATAACGGGCATCTCTGAAGTCAGTTCCTCAGGCTGTCGGTTGGGTAAGGAGCCTGAGATGGCCAACACGGAGCATGAGGAAAGACCACCCCATGCTTGTGCTGCCCATGGCATTTGGGACGTGCACCAAGGGCGAGTGCCAATCAGCTCGCAGCGCTGGCGAGGAATCCAGCAGGCCCTAGAGTAAAGTACCTGCAGTTAAGATAACTTCTAACTGTACTTTTCCATGCAAATATGGCTCATCTCCTTTCATTACTGTTGTTTCTTCCAAGTGGTTCTTGTTGCTTACGCATGCCAAAAAATGCCTAAAGTTGCATCTACTTACGTAAGAAAGATGCTACGTTAGTTTTCTAAAATGTCTTTAACATCTTCCTCTTCCAGAGGAGGACAGCTTAAAATGTTGATTGTATTCATTCCAAATATCCATGGTAAATGTGCATTTAAATTGAACTTGATTTATAAAATCTGGAGGATCTTTCTCCTCTCTGTAATTTGTACTTTCCACAGAACTGATGAGACCTTTTCTCCCCTCCTGCTAATTTTTGCTCTTCAGCCTTTTTGGTAAAGAAGTCCATTTCATTAGACTTCTGATTATGTATTTAGGAAACTACTAATTCCTTTTTTGGCTAATGACCATTCTGCTTCACTTTATCTCAGAGCAAAATGTATGATGGCTTCTGTTACGTCAGGAATAAAACAGATGGCCTTCGACACAACATCTGGGGGAAAAAAGTCAGATCTCTGAAGCTTATTTAGTAAACATTGGTAAAATGAAATGAGATTAGCTACTTTACTAAGAATATCTCTGGACTGAAGGCTACCTATTTTGAGTATTTTATATCTAAGGCAGGATTAGAAATAGTTCTGTGTAACTGGCATTTCAATTTATGACATTTTTATTGATAAACAGCTTTGAGCAAGAAGTGTTGTTACTCCTCTCGTTCTGGGAGGAACACCCTGCTGATCAGTCCTGAAAACACCTGCGTGGAGCTGGCCTAGTGCTGTCAGCATTTAACATCTCTCAATTGAGTTTGTGATTGCAACTCAAGAAAAACAATGACTTCAGGTTTTAAAAAAAAAAAATCACTCTGAATCTGTGGTAGCTTCCACAAGCATCCTACAGAGGTGTGAGCTTTTGGGGAAGTGTATGGAGTTTTGTTAATAATCTGAGTTATTAATCAGATAATTTTTTGATAACAAAATGCACTTGAAGCCGATGGAACTAAATTTAATTACAAATAATATACTGTGAATAGCAAGTCTACCTTTGGCCACCTTATTCATCTTACCCATTTCTAGATAAGACTTTTTCAAACAATATTATCTTAAAATTTTGACATCATAATGTTATTGAAGAGACAAGTTGTCAACTTAAGGTTACATGATAGGGAAGAAGCTTATTTAAAAGCAGTTATGCCCTTTCTCTCCTAAAATGATTGTGATGTTATATGTATGCCAAAGACTTTTAGTGCTCTAGCAGTCCTGTAAAGTGTAATTAGCCAGTGATGTATTAAAGCGTAATTATTTAACCAGTTGGATCATTTTGAGTGTCAAAAGAACTCTTCCAACTGTACAAATCATTATCTCAGTTAGGTGATTATTTCTTACACTGTCTGTGTGCTGAATTATGGTAAATAGAATGAAAGAGGATTTTTTTGATGATATATATGGAGGATTAGATTTGCATGGTCTGTTTGAGGATTAAGTTTGAGTATGCTGAGATGCAATTCATGTGAGAAAGAGATAAGGAGAGAGGGAAAATGGTGAGAAGAGAGAGTATGATTATCAGGTACAGAGATGGCTAATCCAGGTTGGCTTAATATACTCAATTACGTTTTTAGAATGGAATAAACCTATTAAGTACATATCTCAATTAAGTGCATCCCATGTTCGAGACACCTTAACAGAACAAAAATTCACTAATTCAAAGTCTTTCACTCCTTCCTTTTTTTTTCTCCATTTTTTTCAGCCAAATTTTTGAAAAAGTTGTTATTAGGTCAAGGCTACATTTTCAGTAAGTGTTGCAAGCTTTAAAGTGGTTTTGGGAGGTTCACTAAGTCAAGCCATTTAAACTACTTTTCTTTCGGATGGGGGAAGAAAAATGCATTCCAGTTCTAGGGAACCCCATCAGTCGTGGTAGGTTGATAGCCTGCAGAATTAACTCTCCATTATTGTCTTCCTCATTTTGCTGGGGAGAAATACTTCTAGTCTTCAATGCTTTACGGAACTTCACAGGATAGTAAGTCTTCTGGCACCCCTAGCTGGCAGCCCGGTTTGTTGATTTGTCCCTTTGGTTTGGGGCCCCAGCACGGGACAGCTGAGAGGTTGGCTGCTTCCCTTATGCTCAAGGATCAATTCTAATCACAGCTTTTCTCTTTCTGGTGTGAGGATCTACGAAGCTGACCAGTTCTCCCCTTTCACTGGGACCGGGGACCAGACCACCGAACTCTTACGCTTTCAAGCAGATAGTATTTCGAAACCTAGAGTTGGTCGTAGACTTTTTTCTTTCTTATTTTTAAATATCTAGACTTGTAAAGGAGTATGACCTGTAAAATCTGAATCTTCACTGAGATCATTAGTCCTCTTCCAGTTAACCATGGAGCTCCGCAGGGGTTACTGTTACCGATTGTATAAAACAAAGATTGTGCATAGAGATGTGCTGTTGCTGGACCAAGTTAATGGTGCTCTCTGCTACGATTGATACATAGAGACGGAGTTGTTGGTAGCTGTTGACTGCCTAGTGTATCTGAATCCCTGTTTTGTTTTTTTGCTACCCTTCCTTGTCAGTCAGCCTCCTGGATTTTTTTTTTTTCACATGGCTAATATGCCCCGAGTATTTGATTTCTTCAGTTATAATATTTTACAAATCTCAGAACTAAAAATCTCATAAGTACAAAGATGCAACATAATTAGTTTTTTCTTATTAGTTTATAGGCATTAAGCATGATACATAATGGCGTTTCAGGAACATATCAGTCTTAAGAGAATTCCTTTCCATATTGCTACTTGCTTCCAAGAATTAGTCAATTAGACTTACAGAAAACATCTGGAAATGTCTTTTGCCATTCCTGCTTTTTTGGGCTTTGGATATCTTAGAAAATATGTTTTGACATTTCTATAACAGTTAGCAAATGTACATTTTTATTGTTAGACTTACAAACTTAAAGCTCAAATGCTTTTTCAGCTGAACTACTTTAAAACAGGTTTATTGCCTTCCCTTCGTCTTCCACTGCAATCTTTGGCATGCTGTTTACGCTCCCTGTGCCTCAGTTACCTAATTCTCCAAATTGCAATGCTATTCTGAGGAGAAATACCCTGAAGATTTAGATACTCATAGTGACTTTATGAATGTTGAGCTACAGTAGTGAGCTTGTCTTTTACTATTCATAGTGATCATTTCTGTGATGATCTTCACTTAATTAGATGATATCATCTGAATGACATTATTTGAGCTGATTGAATTTTAATTTTTTATTTTTGTAATACTTATATATTCCTACAATAGCATGGTCAAATATGATTCCAAATCTGTGTATCAAAATGCGCTCTTTGCTTTAATTGTCACTTAAGTGACACTGAATTTTGATCAATAGGAGCAGAAGTCACTATTTATTTAATTCAGTGTACAATTTAGAGCTATGTAATTTTCCGGTGATCTGTTCATGACATTGTATTTCATAAGGGTTTCAAAGTGTGTTATAAATAAAACTTTTTAAGCGTATGCCTTCTGTCATAGTAGAGTTCAGAAATCTTTACTTTGAAAAGCATTTTACTGTCACTTTTAAAATAAGTTCCCAATCTAGATTGGACTAAATGTTAGAAAATGAAACTTGAAAGGGTCTGGCTTGAGATGTAGATAAAAGATTGTCACATTTGAGAAGGAAGACCTACTTTCTGCTGCTTTTTTGAGGACTTCAGCAGATGAAGAAAAGGCATTTAAGTGCAAGTGTTAGAACTAACAAACTAAAAGCTAACAAAAGATAATATATAGTCAAGCTGACTTGTAATGTGATCTTTTAGCATTCTTAATACATATGCCACCTATGCTTTTTTTCAAAATTTGAAATTGGGAAATGAAATTGAACATATATGTTAGTTGTCACATATAAGATATAAAAGGCAGTTAGAGCTATCTTTTGCTATACATCTGGACAATGCATTCACTCTTTTTTTGTCTAGCACATGAACTACTTCCATGTAATTTTTCCAGGTATCCTTTTTACCCTCCTCTTCATAAGAGTCACAGTCACTGAAATGGTGACAACAGAAGGAGCAAAGACAAATTATCTGCCACTTTTCTAATTCCTCGCTTTACTGTCTAACCTGCAGCCTTTTTAAAGGTCTATCCTGAATGAGGAATAACTGATTATGGAAATATTGGTATAGAAGTAAACAACAAGAACAAGACGTACTTTCCCCATATTTTACCTCTCCCACTTCTCATTCTGGCATTTGAGGAACTCTTAGCTAGTTCAGGGATGAACTGTTAACTCACGAGCCATTTTACACTCGCCTTTGCAAATACCCCAGATGTGAGCTTCAGAGCAACCCCAGTCCGAGTCAAGCACTCCCTTCATGTGCACTTAACCAAGTTCTTAGCTAGGAGGCAAGTGATACACTGTATCTTGGAGTTTATTTTATTTTTTAACTGGTGCTTTACTTTATCTGTATATTACCTCCAAACTTAAGTTGCTGGCAGTTCAATTTATTATTTAACTACTATATTTTACATTTTCTGGTTTGCACATCTATAGCCTACAGGAATGCAAGTGCTCATCCTTAGTAGCTTTGTGATGGACTACAAATCTACTCATCCTTGGTCAAATATTCATTAATATCCATGTTTAGTAATCATGTTTTCAAAAGGCACCTCTTTTAAATACACAGCTAGAACTGTTAGTGCCTATACTTTCAGGTTTGTGTATAAAACCCTTGCACAGCGCTAGTATTTGTATTACATGGGTAACAAAATGGCAGGGACACACAGTATACATATATAAAATGACATGAGCTTGCTGCTTAAATTTGTTAGACTAGATTATATTGTAAATCTTCCCTTAACTGCCAGAATGAGATAGTGAAGCTGTAGAAAATTAAAATAAAATAAAATAAAATAAAATAAAATAAAAGATTTGCAGTTAAAAATCTGAATGCTAACAATGCTAATGCCTGTGGGATAGCCAGAGACAATATCTGCACTGCCGAGTTTAAAACCTAGGGTATATTTTTCCTATGGTTTGATTAGCAGCAGGTTAGGACCAGTGTGGTGTTACCCTCTGTGTGAGGAAGGGCTGGAACGAGCAGTGTCACGTTAGGTCCTGGCCCTGAGTAGGACCCAGTCTTCTGGACAGAGTCTTACATGTGTTGTTTGCTTCATTACCCTTCACTCCTTCCCATAGTCCCATTCTTCTCCTACGTAGTTTCTGTTGCTGCTGCTCCTGTCTTGCTTCACGCTGCTTTCTCTGCTAGCCTTAGTCTAAGATGTCTTTCATTTCCCCCATTCTGGCTTTTCCATTGTATGAATTCAGATTTAACTGGTTAGATGTTATCCCTGGTGGTGGCTAGATGTCAGCAAGGAGAACCCTGAGCACGTAAGAACAACTGGTTGTCTGCCTCCTGAGTGCTTGCTTCGCTCGATGTATCCAGCACTTGAGGGTAGATGGGGAGTGATTAGTTGTGGACTGGAAACAGGACTTGCACAGAACAGAGACTTGAGTGCAATTAAAAATATAAGAGGTCTTTTCCTCCAGAAATGTGCTTCTTCCTTCTCAGGTCCTACTGCTTGTGGTGTAACTGCAATGTTTGTTGGCTGAAATCACAATGATTTCAAGTAGACCTGTCGAAAGGACTAGCGGTAGCACATTCCTGGCATATATACACGTAGCATAGATGCTACATCTCAAATCTGTGCTCCAGAATTTCAAACAGCGCTATTTATTCGCTGACCTCGCTCATATATAATTACAACCAGTTGGGAGACATTTTCTGTAAAACCTAGTATACATGATAAGAACTTGACAAAACTATCATTAGAATCCCAAAACAGGTTCTTTTCAAGGTTGCCCAGTGTTTCCACTTATAAGTAGTACTACAACAGTTCATTCTTCAAGAGTGAGGGAAGGGGCAAACAGCTCAAATAGTCTGGGAAGACTCTCTGCCTTCATGGCAAAGCATTTGTTCACATTCAACAGCACAGATCTGCTCCAGATCATTAGATGTTTCCCTGTGTGACAAAAGGTAGGAATGCATTGAGTGCAAAGCAGCAGGACAATAAAGCCAGCTGACACGGGTACCAAACCACTCGTGTGCCCGCAGCATGAACCAGGTGAGATGTACGCACTGTGTGGCAGAGGTGAAACCTCAGCAGGGAGTGTCAGGGGATCGGGACGTGCCCTGTAATAGAGCTGTAAGTACTCGCACACAAACAGAATTTGTGCCCATACTGCTATGTACTGCACAAAGTTAATTTGGGTGCTGAATTGCAATTATCTTTGTAAGTGCAGACCTACCTATGCCTAACGTATGCTCCGGTTACAAATAGATGTTCAGTAACACATTAATCAGGCTTAATATTTACATCAATATTTTATAAGGATCATTAGATCTTTAATGCAGATCAAAGTATTCATTTCCCTATTGCTCATGAAAATAACTAAAGTGAAGTGTCTTTGACCCATAATGGAAAGACAAGTTTTCATGCACAGTGGATTTTCATTGCAAAATAAATGTGTGTTATTAACTGCATTTGTTGTTGCAATTGATATGGTCTGACTTCATTGTGTGCTTGTTACGTGAAAGGTATTTTTAATGCTTTTTTTTTTCCTCTTATAGGCAGTAAAAGAGTGGGTTTAAAAAAATAGAGAAGCAGTTTTGTTTTTAGAACACTACAACAATATATAGAAGTGATAGCTGTGCCACATTTCTAATAGCTGTGTTGAATCATATTCTTTTCCTCTAATGGCATGCGTAATTGCTCTAGGTTTTCAGGCGTCCTTCACCCGCACTTATTTAGATTAGTGACTGATGCATTTCCATGGAAACCTGCATCAGGGAAAAAAAAATCTCTTGGTACAGTGTGGAACTGAAAGGATGTGGGCTTTGAGTCTCAGCCTAGAACTTGTGTGAAATAAGACTTCCTGTTTGTGGTCATCTCGTTTTGGGGTTTTTGTTGCTGTTCTTTACAAATAAGAATTGTTTCCAGCAGTATTTTGTATAAAAATTTAGAACACTTGTCAAATCCTACATTTCTTGTAAAACTTCAACTTTTTAATGTAGTTCAGATAGCATATTTTGAGATTAAGTGTCTGGGATGATTTTCTTCGTGAGGATGCAGAAGCAGACAAAACTCAAGTCAGCTGGTTAGAAACAATGGCTGAAAAGTCAAGATCTGTGAAGAGAGTTCATTTTGGAGGTATCGTGTACAGCTGTAATGAAGAATGACTGGCTGTTTTTTGAAGTGGTGGTGAGGGAAATGGAAGGGTTTTATATAAAGAGATCAGTGACCTCAGTAAAATGCTTGGAAAATATGGGTACTTTTAAAAATTTTGTACAGTAATATATTGCTTTTTTCAATATCTGATACATACTTAATATGCACTGCCTAACACACAATATCTCTTCAGTAATCTTATTTTTGATGCTTTCTTAGGAAAAGTGTATTCTCTGCATTCTCAGCAATTTATTCTAATTTTTAGGAGTGGTTAAGGTTGCAACAGATCATAGATTTTTGAATGTGTTCTTTTAAAGCAATTACTATTCTGTCTTCACAATGCCGAAAGGACAAGCATCTTTTATAGTTTTTCAAACATAGAAATATTTTCAGATTTTGCTGCTTGTAAACTCCAGTCCTCGTAATTATTTTGAATACCCACGTAGCTTCTCCAAACCAATGGTCAAATTACAGTTTTAAATGTGGTAGCTGTTCATGTTTTGAAAATTAAGTAGCCTGTGGCCTGACTCTGAGACTTGTGATATTTAACTTAGATTGAACAGCCATCAACGTGAACTATCTATAGCCGTATCTGTATATTATTTTCACACATTATACGTTGCATGTTACATTATCATTTTTATTATTATATCTGTATATAACTGTATCTCTATTTTCTGGTGAAGACTCGCAGTGCAGTACATAATGTTCTGTTCTCTCTTCCTTAAAAGCGATGTGGTGTTCCTACGTAATTTTGCTGCCGCGATACCTTTGCATTTTGTACGGATTCGGGAGCGTGGCGAGGAAGGAGTTCTTCCCACCAAACAGGGAACCGTGCGCATCTCTGCATCTCCTCGTTCCACCCTGATCTTCCCCTCCCCGGTCCTGTGTAAACTCCTGTACAACATTGCTTAGCAACATTCTGCTCTGCTAATCTGAGCTATTTGTTCGCACTGACTGAAATCATAATATTAAATTATAAGTTATTCTGAGGCCCTTACAGGAAAAGTTGCTGAGTGTTCTTCTGCATGTCTGTTGGTTTTTGGTAATGGTATATTTTATCCACAGTGGAATTCAGGCTGGAAAGCACACGTGCACAATCAAAGCAGAGGAAGAAAAGAGTGAAGACTTGAAATTTTGGCTTTTGTTCGATTTTTATTTAGCGTTATCTTGTTCTTAAAGTCATCTGCATTTTATAACCTTTTAAGTACCTGTCACACCAAACTATTACGGTGTTAGGGTGGCCAGCTTGAGCAAGATTTGGGAAGAGAGCTAAGAAGAGGTACCATCCGTATAGGTAGGACAGAGTGAGAAAGTTGTCTTTTGAGACATTTTTACTAATGTCTGAAATATTCCAAGAGGATTGAAGGAGGGGGAAATGAAAGAAAACGAAGCATTCCTTTGCCTGTGGGTAAAGGAAAGGGAAACCAGTATGCTTCTGGGCACACTGAGCTCAAATGGGCAATGAGTTCTCCATAGGGCTGATCTAGCAGAAGGTATCAAAAAGCTGCTCCTGGCAGCCCAGTTGGCTTCTCAGGGCACCCTGAGACCTGTTTGATGGCAGGAAGAGGAGGTCCACATGTAGCTGGAATTGCTAGCTGCAAAGCTGGCAAAAAGACAGCTTTGGAACCACTGTGTGTGTCAGGGGGTGTTACGGTGAAAATGATTGGGAAGTTCCTTGAGCTTCTCACATGTCTCCTGTGCACAGCAGATGACTGCTTCTTATGTATTCAAAATGTTATCTATTATTGAAATGTGAGGATTTGACAGATCATTGATCCTGAATAGAGCTGGCAAGGCTTTACACGTGAATGAGGCTTCTGTAAGGGAGGAAATTGAAGGGAAACATTTGTATCACCAGTGTTGATGAAAGTCCATAATAACTCTTGCTAAAACTTGCTATACATGAAAATTAATGATATTTAAAATGGAATAGAAGAATAGCTTTTCAGGGCCTGTTTTTCCTAATGCAGCCCAAAATAGTTCTCCATCTGTTCTTTCTACCTTAGGGTGCAGAATGACCTTCATCAAAGCAGTTGGTTATCTTGTGTGATTGTAAATATATGTTTCAGGTAGAAATAGTCTGTGTGCTGTAGACTAGACCACAGCTTCTGCCACACAAGCCAATGCAGGGTTCCTTCACAAACTTTTAATGTAACCTCTCTAAATCTAAGGGAAAGTTACTAAAGGTTATCTGCTACACTGTAATAATATTAAAAGTGAATATTTCTATTAGATGACAATTCAGGTTCTTGTGGCGTATTTGTAACTGCGTGAAAATGATTGATAAAATGGCATTTTGGTAGTGTCATTTCTTGTCAGAAAATAAATACCAAAGCTGACTCTACAATAGTTAGAAGTGACCAGAACTAGAAGGCTAATCTGACAGTTTGGTGTTTTGGTTGTTTTTGTGGTGGTGGTGGTGGTTGTGTGACGTCTGAGGATACCTGGAACAGGGAGAGTGGCACTTCGTGTCGCTACCTGAGTGTTTGCAGGAAAGGTGCCACGGGGATGTGCCTGGCACCTTCCTAACAGGTGACTCTGCTGATCCAGCTTCAGGTGGCTTTGGCTTGGCTTAAAGATGCAGAAGTTCGTCTCTTTAGAAGAAATAAACAAATTCTGCTACCAGTTTAGAGGGTAGTGGTAACTATGAGAAACAGCATTTAATTAAGGAATGAGATAGATGTCAAGTTCTAAAATATTACTTTTTTTTTTCTCATTTCATTTTATTGTTTTTGAAGTATTATTTTTCCTTGGTTTTTCAGGTTGGGTGTGGATAAAAAAAAAGGCTTCTTCCCTGTAAGTGTGTGAGGTTAATTTTCGTTTGCCCTCTTTTTTTGGGGGGGGGGTGGAGGGGGTGCATAAGTAGAAATATAGGTAAACTGANAATGGATAGATGTCAAATTTTTAAAAATTTCTTTTTTTTTTTTCTCATTTCGTTTTATTGTTTTTGAAGTATTATTTTTCCTTGGTTTTTCAGGTTGGGTGTGGATAAAAAAAAAGGCTTCTTCCCTGTAAGTGTGTGAGGTTAATTTTCATTTGCCCTCTTTCTTTTTGGGGGGGTGGAGGGGGTGCATAAGTAGAAATATAGGTAAACTGAACATTGTGTTAGCATACCAGCACTGAATCCTTCAAAGTCCTGACTTTGTTCACACCCATAAGTCTCTGTTTGCAGTGTGCTGGTTTGGGTCTTCAAATGGCCTCTGCTGCTTACAGATTCGTATTCTTGTCTTAAAATGAGTGACATTTACTGAAATAGTGAAAGTCAGTGTTTGCATAAAGTAAGGCATGCGCTGAAGCATTGGAAGACAGGGACTGCAAAATTAGCATCCACTGAGTATGAAGAGTAAAAATCCCACTATTGAGCAAACTATTCAATGTCATGTGGCTCCCGCTTTTTGTTACAGGCCATCATTTTGGATTATGCTGCTACTATTAGTCAGAACATTAATTTACAAGAATATTTGCAGGGAAGAAGGAAAATATGAAATCAGGTGTCATGATTACAAACTTTTGTACCACAAATCAGTTCCAAAGAGTTGGAACATCACACCATCTCAATTTGGGAGTTGAACAAACCATTCTGACCTTCGGGATAAGTAATGTTTGCTACAGATGATATTGCCAGCAGGCAACAGATCAAGATTTCTATGTTCTGACTAAACTGGAAAAACAGGTTGCCTTTATTATGTATTTTGGGGCAATTTGGGATCAACAATGAGAACTGTTTTTTATAAAATATACGATACCTATTGCCAATCCACTATGAAGGGTTAAGCAAAATGCATTTTAGTTGCTTCATTTTGGACCCAATTTTGTAAAAATGGCATGTTTCAGCAATGATCTACATTTGTTCTAATGAATCAACTCTGTGCTTGGTTGCTCGAGTCTCTGAGGTCTCTTACCAGCACAGGTCAACATCCATCTCTTTACAAGCAACAAAATCTGTAAAGCCTAATAAATCTTGGGGAAAGGGAGAAAAAAAAAGTCCTCTCCCAACTCGTTTCCTCTGATGACATCACCCAGACCCATGTCTGTGTCTGTTCCAGACACTGAGTAATTTAATCCTCCATTTCAACTGGGACCACGGACACAAAGCAGCCTTGCAGCATCTGCAAGCAGTAGGCTGATTTAACTATTCTGCTGCAGATGGGTTGTAAATGAGGGAGAGAGGGAATGAAGACCTGCAGAAAGCATCAGGATAGCTTCTTAGAGAAAGATCAGGTGACTACCGCATTTTGGAAATATTCTGCAAATAAAGGAAGAGCCATGCAAGAATAAACTCCGTCTGCTGTGCCTGTTTTGCAAACGGGTTATCAACAGTTTGCATAACAAAGAGAAGACCTAGTTCTGGAATAAAATCTACCTCAGAGATTTGCCTCAATTTTAATGCACATACAACTTTGCTTCTTCGTAAGATGAAACTACAAGCAGATGAAGTTATGTTCCCAGTCAGATTTAAACTTTGGCAACAGAATTGAGTACATAGCTGGTAACCTTGTTACAGGAATACTGATTCCCCATATTCAGCTCTGTAAGCCTTATTCAGTGTAAGGGAATAAGCAACTGCTTGCTATTTTTTTCAGTGTTAGTGAGCTTTTTTGATAAACTATAGGGAAAATTAATGACATGGGAAACCATTGTTCTTAACCATAACTCCCTCTCCAATGGATCTAACTTGCATATTTCAGTTATTAAGGTTTCTCTTGCAGGCAAATTTGCTGATTCGGTACATTGATCAGCCATTTCAGCATCCTTTGTGAGTAAGCTAATTCACTACATTCCAGCTAATCTTTCTCTGAGGATGCAGGAGGGAATCAACATCAGTCTTCCTTTCTTTTTTAAAGGAGTTGGCGGGGGGGTGGAGCTGGGGCATCCAAGGATTTGCTATTCCAGTCAAGGAGTCATCCTTGAGACATTTTTATGCCTATTCTCAAATCTGAAAACTTCAAATACCACATAAGCTTTGCTATTTCTCAGCTTCAACTGAAAGAAAAATTGGCTGAGAACACCACATGAACTGAATACTGAGATTTTAAAAAATCAACAAGCTTAAAAAAATAAAGTGAATTATGAATTAAAGGTTTTCTTTAGTTCACCATTTATACTTTCACCAGATATTTCTTCTTTTCTTGATAATGATAGTTTACCCCTTCTAATGAAACAACAATGTTTTTACTCCAAATTTGCAAAGACATGAAAAAGACAATTGTAGTTTCTTCTGAATTCTTGGGTGGTACATACCTGCAGATTTCCATTTCAAGAGTTTTAATACCTCTTCACCAGACGTAGGCTTTACTTGCCTTCGCTGACTATAAATCATATGAATTCCTTATTCATTCCAGCTTCAAAATTGCACATACTGATATTCAGGAGGGAAGGAAATCCTGGTCCAGGTTTTAAAGACAGAATGTTGGAGGGCCTTATGCTCTGATCCCTTCGATGCACCAACTTCTGGTCTTAAAAAAGGAGGATCCTATGATCAAATATTTAGAGACACATTCAAATTTAGGGACAAATTTATCTTTCTGGTTCACAATTTTACCTTTTTATATAGTTGTTTAGAATCCCAGATCCTGCTCTGCTTGATTTGGAGGAGAATCCCTGAACTTAACTTTTTCTCCATCTCAAATGACTGCTCAAAGAAAGAAATATAAAATATTACTTTAAGCAATTGTATTATAGGTCTGAAAAACCTTCCTCCTTTTCAAAATTTTACTGTACAAAATGTCTCTGTTTTGATGAGTCTCCATTTTCTAAGAAGGAAAGGGAATAAGTAAAAGGTTTTGCTGAAAAGATTATTAAGACTACCATATGTGGTATAAATAAGAGGTTTGGTTTGTTTGTTTTTTTTTTAGATTCAGTTCTTTTCTGGAGCAAAGTTCATAGTGTGTCTGTTATCAAGAAAATCACTCATTACTCTAAAGGAAAATGCATATTGAACTAGCAATGAATTAAATCAGTAAAAGTATGAAAGTTGTGCTTACAATACACAGAAAGGAAGGAATAGGCTGACCCTTCTGCGCAAAACTCTTTTGGCTTCCAAAATGTTGCATTTATTTCCTTAATACATAATTTCACACATACTATATATTGCAGTATGACCTAAATCTAAGATTTACAAAGCTTTAGTTATGCTGTGACTGATAGTAACACTGGGGGTACAATTTGCAGTCGGTGGCCTTTGTATGAAGCAAGGGGGTACTTTAATTGTGGGATCTGTCTTTCATTAATCCGATCACATAAAATGACATTTTTTTGACCCCCACGTAATACAGTATTGTTTATCCCACAGCAGCACAGACTTCTAATGCAATGATGTGCTTAGTTTATTTAATAAATGGGAAAAACCACAGCTTGAGCCAAGGTTTTAGGACAAGAACGTCCACTCTGAGTTAGCTCTTTTTGAGATGTGGTATCTAAGAAACCTGCTACATATTTTGCATGTTGCTTCCTCTACAGTAGAGATAATTTGGCATCATTTAGTATGGCAAATATTTTGCATGTGCATGTACTTGGGATAGAAACATAAATGCTATCCACAGTGGCATTTGCAATTCCATATACTTTCTCCACTTTTTTTTGTAGAGTCAACATTTTTTGTGATACTATTGGATCAATTTTAGGTAAGGCTCACAAGGCGCACTGTCTTGTTGCAAAATGAGTATATAGATAATGGCTAGCACAAGAGGACATCTATTAACATTACATATTGTCTGTGTACCTGGCAGTAACAAAGAGTTTTACACCGCTTTCCTCAGCTTTGAATAACTTTTGGTCTAACCCTCAACATAAATAGCTGTGAAAGAGTTTTTTCCCTGGGAAATAGAGGAGGGCACACCGTGAAAGCCTTAGCCTCCTGCTTTCTAGCAGCCCCATGCAGCATGCCGTATCTGACCCTCTTTTAGCAAAGAACATCTCCAACTATCTGTGGCATTAACAAAACACCTCTTGGAGATGTTTCTGGGGAAAGTGGGAGAAAGAAAAGCTTCGTGTTTTGGGATCGTGCCAAGTAGTTCAATGTATTGTGGCCAGCCGAACAATAAAATGAAGGGCTCTGACTTTTGAACTTTCTTTATTATTACATTTGGGTTGAAAAATACTTCTTAGCGTGCAGATGTATTTCTTCCCACTGGAAATTGGCTTAGAACAGACTGAAACCATTAAGTGCTGCTGGTGTAAGGAGTGCTACAGCTTGGCTGGAGTAGCGCGGTACCCTGACTTCAGCTCCCGCGGCCAGCCCGCGATGCTGCTGCTCCAGCAGTGTGCCAGCGCAGCGGTCACGCTCCCGTGTCCTGCGCTCCCGTATCCCACACTCTCAGAAGCCATCCCACAGTGCTGGCAGGCGACCTGGCCGTGTGCCCCGCGTGTTTTCCTGGGAAACACGCAGCCGCCCTGCGAGGAGCGGCAGCGAGGAGAGGAGCAGTGAAGCCTTGCAATTGCTTCCCCGAGTTCCTTGCGCTTCCAAACAGTATCAGACATGCAAGTGATCTCCTGCAAGGAATAGTACCAGGGTGATGCTCGGGTTGTCTGTTGTAATGTGCTTACGGTAGTTATGTGCTAATCACGAAAGACACAGAGGGAGAATTGGGTTATCTATCTCTGTGGATTAGAGCCCAAATTTTCTCTCTTCCTTTTCATGCCAGTGATTTTCAGCTTTTGATAATGCTGTCTGTAGGCGCTGCTGGAGTCCTGTGGTCAGTTATGAGGCTAACACAGGGAAGCAGCAGGGAAGTTGTATACATATTTCTCAGTTGAGGAAAACCATCACTCCTCCTAAGGTGGAAGAAGAAAATGAGAATATTTTTTATTTCTGCATCTTCTCAGTAATCACCTTTCTTTGACCTGAAAAATTATATTCTGAATGTCAGGATTTGAGTCTGTTGCTTACTGAGATGCCTGCAACAATAAATGATTCTTATAAAGAAAAAGCTAGGGTTTTGTTATTTGTATTACCACTCCTGCACAGCACAGAGGACTTATTTCTGCTGCAACTCCATTGGCTTCAGTGGTGAATGGACCCGGAAAAAATTGTCCACGTTATTTTCTTCCCTGAGGATTCTTATGTGGCACTCATGCTAGGACTTACATTGCTCTTAGATGGCATGTTAATTGATGTGAAGAAAGTCTCTCAGGTGGTTTATTGGCTTTTTTATAGCAGAAAGTCAGGAGATTTATGGTGATGATGTTTTCCTACAGAAGATATGTTCTGTAGCTGTAAAGAAAGCCTTGCTTTTTTCATAAAATGGTCTTTACTCTGTGAACAGCAGTGCGGTACTTTGAGGACAGAGTTGTTAGCTGTGACCTTGTCCTGATGCTTCATGCCCAGGTATGTCCTGTTGCTGTAGCCTAGAAAAGGTGAAGGCCTGTAGAGAGAAGGTCTCTACAAAGGGTCTTTGAAGGTCTTCTTCAAAAAAAATTGCATTGGAGTTACTCTAGTAAAATCAGGGCTTCTCAAGAAATCTCTAAATCTTGAATGATACGCCAATGTTCCTTTTCTTCTGACAATATAAAGAAAACTAGAGCATTTTTGCAAATGCTGGTGTTTTGTTCAGCCTCCTAGAACAACTTCTGAACTGATCCAATTCCATGAAATGACTTTTTGGCTGTGGTGAAAGATGTTCATCTCAGTAACAATGCAGGAATATACACATTGCTAAATAATGTTTTTCTAGACCTTCTTGTCCATATCGTCTTGCTAGTCTTCCTAATCTGTCTGCAAGCAAGTTTTAAAAGAAATCCTCAAAGGATTCCACAGGTAAAGACTCCAGCAATGATGATAGATAATGTTATTAACCCTAGGTGGTCCTAACTTGCTCCAAAGCACTCTGATCAAAAGGGATGATCTTCAGAAAATGGGGGGGGGACATAACAATGCACAAAATCCACTGAAACCTGGAACTAACCACTTGGTGCTATTATACCTATTTATTTTGTAATTCTGGCTTGAATTCAGAAAAGCATTTGTTAAGCCATTGCTTATAGGTTCTTTGTGTTCTTTAGTCAAATTAGAGAAAGGAGCCTTTAAGTGGCCTTTTTTTCTTTCCTTTTCTTTTTTTTTCTTCAATATCCTGTTCATTATGATGACAAATTCCTGATCCTTTCCCCTTATGGGTGTCTGTACTTAGGCTGCGTAATAGGACAGACTGGAATCTGAGTCAGGGTTTAGGGAAAGAGAGTAATTAAAGAACTGTAGGGCTTACACAGCAACCTGGGAAACATGCCACTTAGCCTTGAGTTCAGGGATTTGTAAGGCTGATGGTTTCCCAAATAATCCCTGTGAATGCGATTGCACACAAAGAAGTGGGGGAAGGTAGAGGGGTGGGAGAGACAGGGAGCAGATACAAGCTGCAGCTAGAGTGCTGGCTTTGCAATACTAAGTAGCTGAACAAAGCTATCTGCCTTACTGTGTCTTTCCTTTCCTCCCACCCACTTTGTATTCGTTAATAGCACTGAAATATCATGCTATAGAAAACAGTTTCTGCAGAAGAAACATCTGGCTCCTTAAGGCTCAAGCAGTGGCATTAAGAACTCCAAAATATTCGTCATCATACCTTGTTCTTTCGATTATTTTTAACCTACTGCTGAAAATAGGCCAGTGGTAAACTGTAAGTGGAATCCAGGTTTATGTCTTTCTGTGTGGCTTCTGGTCATGTCTCTCGATATAAATCTGATTTTTAAGATGATGTGAAAAAGGTTGTTGCTCCATGGGGAATAGACTGCAACTCGTGCAGGTCTTTTTCCTTCACATCACAGCAGGTCATTGAATTTTGAAGCTGACCTTGTCAACTTAGCAACGGAGGTGTGACCCGTTCACTGAACCCCTTGCAGCACATTGAGAGGTACAGTCACGCTGTGAGCTACTTCAAAGCCAAGTCTCTTTGAGCAGCTGTCACGTAGCCGTGGGTACCATCGCTGCTCGCCACGCTTACAGCTCTCATTCCGTGAAAGGCGCTGTGGTGTCCTCCAGCCCTGCGGCCAGCGTGCTGCCCGCCTGAGCTTTGCTTGTGTCTAGGGAGGCGCTGCAGGCTGTGCCCTCCTTGCCTGGTCCAGAAGGACGGGGGCCAGGGCAGTAGGACCTGGAGCCTGGGCTGAAAGTAGGGTGTCTGTGGCAGAACACATAGCTTGTAGGTGAATGGCGAAGGGACAGAATAAGCGTAAACAAAACTATCTAGTAGGATTCATACTGTAATAGGGATTTTCTCCCTTTTGGCCATCCTATAGGAAGGATGCTGGCTGGTCTTCCCAAAATTGGTGTGTATGTATATATTTCTGTTTTTTTCTTAGTACTTCTTAGAGACATCTCTTGCATCTTGGAAATTAGTGCACCACTATGAAGAAATAACTTGCTTACTCTGCCAGGCAGCTGCAACCTCCATGTATATTTTCAGCCGTAAGTCCTCTGTATTGGATGTGTACTTGTATTTATGTCTCCAGCTGGGGACATATTGAAGTCCCACAACCCCGTCGTGAGTCAGCTGTAGTGGTTAAAGCAAGGAAAGATGCACTTTGTCAACTCCTTCTTCCCAAAGGCTGCTTCCCAGTACTTACTTCTGCACTGTGCTCCTTGACTGTGTTTAAAGCCTGTCATCCTGCACTGATGTATGTTTTCCTCTCTGCAGACTAGCACTTGGTGATCTGACATTACATCTCAGAGTAACGTTTAACATCCTTAAAAGTTGTGACATGGTGTATCGTGAGGGCTATGTCCAGCTTGGAGAACTAATAAAATCTGTTTGGATGGAGCAAGAATGGCCTTAAATGAAAAATTCCTGGGCCATGCAGATGAGAATTTCATGGTCACAAGCTAAACCAGAAACTTTTCAATTTGATCTTTGATGTCTGTTATGCTAACAATTTGATGGCATTTGGGGTCCAACCTGTATTTAGACAAGACTTGTTCCTGCCTCAAAAAACACGACTTCTGTATAACTATCTTCCCTTGAATGATGAAGCCGTAGACAAAGGGACAGTACTGAAGATACACTTCTGAGGAAAAATGAATACCTCAAAATATTATTGTGGTAAAGGTTGAGTAAGACTCTGAAAATCGATACTTTTTGAATAATAATTATTGTAATACATAAAGGTACTGAATAATGCCCTCTTTTTTTTTGTTTAAGTTTTTATCTATATGAATGCCTCTATTGGAAGTAAATTTGTGTGTTTTCCTGTCATTCTGAAGAAGAATGTGACAATGAATTACCTACCTCCTGTACAATATTTTTGTCTTTCCCCAAAGGTGTAATTTATATATGTACTTTGTGATAGCCTTTCAGCGTGAGCCTTTTAGATTATGCTCTTTGCTGTGAAAACTGAAGCAACCAAACACTAGAGTAGCATCTGTATCTTCCCCATATGCTTGATTTATTGGTGTTCTTACAGATACGCATTCAAAGCAATAGGAGAGCATCTTTACAAGGAAGAAATATTTAGCTTTGTTGTCCGTCATTCTGTAGATACTGTTCTAAACTAAGCTGTTATATCCATACCAAACCAGTATTAATGTTAGTGAATCTGATTGTAGAAATACTTGCAAACATGAATTTCCTGGTCATAATAGATTGATTTAATGCTGCAGCCACTGGTTGTGGGAGCTGCTTCAGTGGGATGATGTGTTTGTTTGTTTATTTGTTTTTTGTTTTTTTTTTTCCTTAGGAAAAGGCATAAATACCAAATTCTAATGTACTTGAGGTTTTAAATGCCTTTTGTGGTGAACATGTTGTATCTTATTCTTTTGATCATCCTGTTTCCCAAGTACAGGGTTTCTTTCTTTTTTGCTTCATCCCTTGTCCCACAATTTGTTGGGTTGTTTGTTTTTGCTACATCATGGTAGTACATGTTGTATAGCACTATTTCTTGTGAGATTTGATTGACGGCAATGAATGTGCGCACCTAATTTTCCCCCTACCCCCGTCTCTATATGCCTAATAAAATGACTGAAAATGCTTTTGTTTTCTGTGTTGCATGTGTATATTTAAACAACAACAACAAAATACTGATTTTCATTTTTTGGCTATGTTTCCAACCCTTCCAAAATGCGTTGCTTATTTTTCTTCTTTCTTTCGTCTTGTATTTTGCCTCTTAGTCCAAGAAAGTTGTTGCCTCTGAGAATGGGGTTGGAACCTTCAAACTTAGAAATGATATGATACATGATCTCCAGGAAATTCTCCTTATTCACTTGATGCATATGATATGATAAAAGAATACCTCAACTCCAAAGTCAGATTTTTTTCAAAACTCCTTGAGACCATGTTAATTCACTATATCTTCTCTTTCTTGATGTATAGCAGAAAATCCACCTTGAAATTGCAAATGAAAGCAGTGCTTGAGTAAGAAGCACAGGAGTATTATTAAATGTTCCCTTTTCTTTGTGCAGAAACACGATCAGATAGAACAAAGAAACTATTTAGACACTACACAGTTGGATCCTATGACAGCTTTGATGCTTCAAGGTAAGAATTTCTCTTTTTGGTTGCAATCAATTTACAAAACCTTTCTGGGTTTTATTTATTGTTACTTTTGGTTTAGGCTTTTGAGGGGAAGAAGGAAGCAGATTACTAAACTGAGCTTCTAAGATATCATTGTACGTCTAAATTGTTTTTTATCAGTTTACTCTTTTCATATGGGATGGGTATACAATGATAGTGAATAATGGAGTAATAATAAGTATCACTCTTATGTTTTCATAACATGAAAACCACATGAGTGGTGAAAGAGATCAGCATTTCACAGAAGCCATATGTTCCAGCTGCTTCCACAGTCAAGGACCACTTAAGTTGGATATTTCGCAAGATCTGGCCTTCTGTATCTGTTTGCAGAGTCATACTTGCTGACAAGAAAACCAAAATAAACTTTGCGATTTGTTGTTCTGAATGATATCTTAGATCCTAAGTAGAAATTAGGAATTTAGAATTTAGATATTTATTTGCAGTTTCTGCTGAGTATTGATGACTTTTAAGCAGGTTCTTCTCCCACATGCATGTGCATTGGTTGTACAGCCAGCTTCTGGTAGGAAGGATGATTTTTAAAGTGCAGAACGTCAGTTAGCTGTTGGTGTCTCCTTGAGAAAATTGTGGTGGCATACTGGAATCTCTTTCGCTTTTCTCCTGACTGTCTAATTACAGCTTTTCAAGAAAAACACCTTTTTTGTAGGAGAAGAGTTCTGAAATGTGTAAAGCAATGATGGCAGAGTTTCATGTGGCATGCTATCTATTTCAAGAAAAAAAGAAAAGAAAAGAAAATGTGGTAACTGTTGTTTTTATTATGCGATCTTAATCTTTCGTCTGCGGCTTATGCATGGTTTCTATGCCAGTTAAGCAGTCTGGGGCAGGCGGGTGGAGTTCAAGTCAACTGAAGTAGACAAGACATCCTTCCCTGTTCCTGCTGGTTGGTATGCAAAACTCTGAAAGGCAGAGAGCCTTCTGGTTGTCTGCTGCTTACAGCCTGTAAATATTTGAAAAATATGTAAATCGGCAGTCCCATTGAGTTGTAATTTGAAGGAGTATTGCAATGCTGGATACAGAGGGAAGGTTTGGTGGCACAGTGGGAGGATGTGCTGGCTTGTGGGTTGGCTATGATCATCCCAAATTGGAGGGTCTGATATTCCTGTGATGCCTGTAGGGCATCAGCTCTGGCTACTGTGACCTGGGAGAAGACAAATCCCATTTCAACGTCTTGCATATTGTTACCAGAGCTTTGCACAGCTGGACAATGATACGATGGACTACATAGTCTAATAATGATAAAGTTGCCAAAAGAAGCTGTTAGTCTGTACTATGAAACACATAACTGTTCTGCAGAGCGAGATAACTGGTTCCTAGTTACATTTCCAGGGAGCGGAGTTGGCTTTTTGCAAGATTCTTTGATCATTATTCTATAAAAACCATAGCCTTGTCTTTATATTTCAGTGTTAATGGATAGAGTTGTTTCAGTAATGCTAGAAGCTATAGCCACATTATGTTGCCTTAGAGATACCAAATAGTCCCACTTGGAAACCTAGCCCTACTTTCTAACAAAAGATGTTTTCATTTGAAAATGTCAGTTCCATCGAAACCAGTTGTTTTTTTTTTTTTCTTTTTTTTTCTCTTAAGATATTGGGTTTGTGCAGTGCAACAGCAAAGCTGCAAAATTCATGCCAGATTCAGACTACAGGTGGGCAGGAAAGTTTATCAGATAAAATGAAAAGTTTTCATACTCCCTAATTATTGCAAAATTAGGTATAAAGTATATCTAAAATTGTTCCTGATTCTGTCATCAGTATTTATTAATTGTCTGAGAAGTATGAGGGAAAACAACAGAGTTCTCCTGGCAGCTTCTGAGTAAAGCAAAGTTTTGGAGAAAACTAATTTCCACAGAGAACCTGAATCCCAGAGGACCCATTTTGAAAGGTGATAATAATAATGACAGTCCAGCAGTTCAAGTGGAAATTGAAAGGGAAAGGTAGGAGAGAATAGAATTAATGGGAAATTCCAAGAAACACAGTTGAAAGGTAGACTTGCTTAACACTTTTCTTGTAGGGAAAATGTTAATTTTAGACTTTTTGTAAAAATAATACTAGCAAAACTAAAAAATATTTTTTGGTGACTGAGTTTCCAAACCTAGTAAGTTGCTGGAAGAGAAATAAACTTCTCTGAGGCACATACAATAATTCCTGATGAAAGGTAAACTTCCTTCTTCATCGTTTACAAACATGCCACATAGCAAAACACTGTTCTGATACTTTGTTTTCTTTTCTAAACAAAATAGAGTTTTGGGACTTGCTTTCTTAAAGCTGCAGTAGCACATGAACTTGAGTTTCAGATACTTCACTGAGGCTGCAAATCAGCTCGTTGTACATCTAAATGGTAATTTTACTGGTGCTTACGTATTGCTGGTAAAGAAAAAGAATTTGTGTTTAAGAATGACAGTAGGTTAGTATGTCTTCTTAGTATGTACAGTACATTTAACTTCTAGCATGGGCTTTTCAGGGAGGGGAATTGTTAAAAGAGGCAAACATGATGTCAAACTAACAACAATTCTCGATATTTCCAAATTCATATGCTGCTTTGATTGCTTTCTCTGTTATGGTTTCCTATCAAAGTGAGGAAAGAGTACAGTAAAAATGATATAACTGCTTGCAGCTAAGCTTTAATAAACATTTGTTAGAAGGCAACTGTGGTTATGTACTAAGAAGAGCTTTGAAACCAAAGTATTAACAAATCTGACTCAATTCCTTTCCAGAGATGATGTGGGGGAGTGAGAGGAAGCGTCTGCTCCCCTCACTTTCTCCTTCCTGCTCCCAGAAAGGCAAAAATTGCTGAGTAGAAATACTGTGTTCAGAAATCTATATTAATGGGCTTATTCACATGCAGGAAAATACATTGTACATGGCATTTTTCATGTTTAGGAAAATGTGCAGCTTGAGTAATGGAGGTTCATTAAATCCTATTTCAGCTTTGCATAAGAAATGAGTTATCCATACATTAATGCTTCAGGAAAATGGATAGTATGCTTACTAACATGTAGAAAGGCAGTGAGACTTCCTTGCCAGTACAAATAACCATTAAATATCATACAAATATAATATTTGAAACTATCAAGTCTAATGTATTAGCTGGTTTAAATGCTGATGGGATGCATTAATTCTGTTATGCAAAAATGATGCCTCTTGCAGCTGTCATGTGCTGCTTCTGCTGCCATTTCTTTACAGGGATTCCTTTACTATTTTATTAAAAACTTTTAAGAACTAATTCCTTTCAATCTGTTTCCTTGAATCTTATGCAGAGAGACAAACATTGAAGGGAAGGATAGGCTTCACTGCAATTGCACACGTGAGAGAGGGTAAAGTCTGTCATGTTAGCAGGAGCTCTTACTGGACAAACGGGAGTAAATACATGTCTCTGGACATTGTCTCAGGCTGCAGCTCTGGAGGCTGAGCTGTAAAAAGGGGCGGCCAAAGCTCCCTTCTGCCTCTCCAGATCGAGCAGCAGGCAGCCCCATGCCCGCAGCGGCTGGAGTGTGGCGTCAGACCCCAGGAAACACCGTGGCCCAAGGCTCTGATGGTGACATGCCTCACAGACAGGAGCAGAAAGCAGGCACGGGCACAGAGCAGATACACCACCGAGCTGCGGAGAGATGAGAATGCTCTGACGTGTCCCTAGAGCTTTGTGTCTGCCCTGTGTCTGTGGTCAGCAGCAGTCCCGATAACCATGGGACATCGCTTCTGAGAGCTGGGCGTAGGCAGGAACCTACTGAGTCTTGTTTGGAAAAATGTTTGTTTCGGTCTGTCTTGTCTAGGCCGGGTGCGCAATATTGTGCACCAGCAAAGAGGAAGCTTCCAAAGTGTTGTAAGTATTCATCAGGGGTCTAGTTAAAATTCAGGACTACCTTTAATGCAAATAAAATTATTTGTAGGCCTTAAATCAGTTCTCTCAGGAAGTCTTGTTTCATCACAGTTGAATTCCAGTTTAGTAAGAGAAATTAATACGAAGGCATAGAATGGATGTTGAAATTAAAAAAAAAAATTAAAATCAATATAGACCTTTACAAATTATACTTTTTAATCTGCTATTTAACCCGCCGTGAGGGAATTGATTAATTGCGTCAAGATAGGATAGGGAATTATTCAGTCAGGAAAATCACAGGGAAGACAAAATTAAGTTATCAAATTAAAATGTGTAAGATTAATTAGTTGTTCAATTTCAAATGTAAAATATTGGCACCTTTTTAAAGGATGTGACTGGTGCTAAAGTAACTGTTAGTTTTAATACTCTGCAGACATAAATAATACGAGCAATTTCAGTAGCATGTAGACATAGTAAACTTGATTTGGTGGAAAACGTGATCCGGTTGCCTTCATGGATTTGGAAACTTTAGAACACAGATGTGTAAACTTTGACTAGTGCATTAATTGCATCATCTGCCTGCCACCCCTAGCAGAATAGTGAAATAGTAGAAGTCAATAGGTGAATTGAATTGCCAGCTTCAATGCAATTATGAAGCGTATGGTATAAATGTAAGGTTTCCTGCCTCTTCTGTGCCTTCCCTTTCTTCACAGTCCAATTGACTTTCACATCTTTTTTTAACTAACCACTTTAACTGGTACTAGTCACAGCGTGGGAGAAGGTTTCTTGGTGCCTTTTCATGACCTCCTTTGGCTGCAGCACTATTAAGAAACACACGTGAGAGGATGTAATAATAAATAAATTTTTCAAAGGTTGGTTGCCACAAAGTTAATGATGGGACTGAATTGACTTGCTTTCTGGTTTTAGTTCTATTTCTTTTGGGTGGGATGAAGAAAAAGAGGAAAATTTGATTGTGTAGTCTGGGAGGTATATGGAAGAAAGCTTAATTCATTAACCCTACTGTCCTTACTTGGAGTCCAGTGGCAATATCCATGTCTCATGAGCATTAGAAGCTGATGGAAGCAATTACTTAAAAGCCAATTGACATACAAACACATAACAAAAACGAGAGATTCTTCTCAGCTGTGTATCCCATTATTTCTCTCTTGATGTTGTCACCTGCAGTGTCAGGTAGAGCTGCATAAGCTTTAATCCTGGACAGCTGAGAGAGCCTCTTTGGCGCATCTGAAGCTACCTGCTCCGGGAACTCCACATGCTGTGTACTGCTTTTTGTATTTTTATTTTTTAACCTGGAGAATCTACCTGTTGAATGCCTCAGTCCTTGCCCCAGAGTTGTGATGTAATTGCAGCTGTCTTAATACTTTAAGCATTAGGTGTACACATAGTATACACAGTACGTACACCGTGGGGTTTTTTAGTGGAAGCTCTCAATTTGATGCAGAAATACTTTGATCTAGTTTGATATTTGGCTTCATGTGGAAATTTTACATATAAATATTGTCTTATTCCTGGAAAAAAATGCAATTATTCATCACTTTGTAGATAAATATACATCTAAAATTAATAGAAACCTTTTGAAGACCTCTGGCCCTTGCAAGCCATGAGGTCTTTAACACCAGAGAGGAAGCGAGGGGACCTTTTCCTGGTGGTGTCTCAGCAGAGGATCGAGCTTATGTACTTGCTGAGGGCTGCTTGCTTGTGTGCAGCTATCGGCAGCAATCTGTTAAATCCTGGCAAATCGTTCTCCACAAAAATTGGAGGAATGTATAAGAGCTGTTGTTATTTTTTATATTCTAGTTGCCACATTTTTGTGTTGGTTCTGCCTAGGCCTGAAGAGTATGAAGGTTACTCTGATAGAGGTATCCTTACCCAGAAAAGTGCATTCTGCTTTGACATAACTGGCTGCTTCTGTTTTTCTGTTGGATGGCACTAATTCTGCTGTAGTAATATTTTCTGTGAAGTTGGTACTGGTCAGTTCATCTCTTGCAGGAACTGGAGCAAGGATATGAATATGGATGCTGTTTGCTCTTAAAAGTAAATTAATGATTTCTTTTAGTTTATTCTGGGATTCATCCATTGATAATAACTTGAAAAGGATTTTACAGTGTGCAGGCATAGGTTTTAAACATTATTCTTTGTTTCCTTTTCCCCGATGGAAAGACTTTAACAGTAGTTGTGTTTTTTGTTGCTGTTGCTTTTAGATATGATGCTCAATCTTTGTCAGGGAGATGGTAGCAAAAAATACCTGAAAATACTTACAGTTCTAATGTATATTCACATGATGTAGCGATGTGTTTACATCTGAATGCTTGTTGAGATTTTAAGGACACAAGATCTCTGCATATGTGATACTCTTGGTTCTTTCAGGCATAGGGAACAAGCAGCACCAACCAAATTATGGAACACAAAATGTGTAAAATGTTTTTGTTTTTTTTTCTGGTGTGTATTGTTCCTTTATTTCTAAAGGTATCTGGGGGGCTTGCCTGATGCCTGTACTGAATTAATTCGCTTACTTTGAGTATAATAGTCTGGTGGTGCTGAACTGCTCTATTCATGTGTGAGGCAGAAAGACAAGGGCAGCTCATTTTTTAATACTTTGTGCCTCATCAACTTGAAGAATATAATTTAATGCAATTTTGGAAATTAAATATATGTTTAAGCAATAATTAAGGCATTGTAGCATTTTGTGGAACAGGTGGAGATGTAAAATGTGAAATCTTTCATTTACTCTTAGTTAATTTCTAATGCAAATTATCTTACTTGCTAATAAACAACTTTGCACTTTGCCTCCCCTGCTGTTGTATGCTGCCATGACTGAGCTTTTTATGTTGGTGACTACAGATAATATTTAAAGTAGTTGCTAAAATAGTAGGTAAAAAGGGCGTGTTTGTATGTATCTGAACTGTAGTATCTCTTTGTTCAAATCTGCGCTATAATTGCATGAAGATGCATATTAAAGTCTAATGCAATTACACGAAGATGCAATGCTCCACAGCGAGTGGTGGGAGTCTCCATGAACTGGCAGGTGCATTTTTAAGTTGTTTGCTACCTTAATAGTAAAGGTTGTTTAAAGCACTCCAGTAAGATCATGCTTTTAGCAACTAAGAATTTTACAACTAGTGATTAAAATTTTTGAGACATTTTCTGGGCTAGATGGGCTAAATTTTTAGAGGTGAAGTGTTAGCAAGGAAAGACCAACAGTTTCCAAGAGCAAAGTTGAAGAAAAGTAGATAGCTCTTCCCAATTCTAAAATTAAAATTGTGTAACCGTAGGTACAGAAGATCCTGTTTGTCAAGGCCATGATTTGGTACATGGGCCGTTTCTGTCACTCCTCCGGCCGGATGCTGGAGGACAGGATAGATTTAGATGTTGGAACTGAAAGCAGCAGCCTGTGGAAAAAAAAAATGGAAAAGGAGTGGAAATGACAGAAGGTGAGGACACAAGAAAGGATTGTGAGGGTGTGATACCAGGTTAGTTAGAAGCGGGAGCCATGTAATTAAATGCAAGGATAGAGCAGAAGAAAACAGGAGATAAAACATTTGTTTTGGGGGAAAAAGGAGAACGATTAAGTTTCTAACAATTAGTGTTTTACATCCCCATGTCCCAGCCTCCACTGTGATGACTTAGCTTCCTCTGTGTGACTTTTAGTTCCCTGCCCCGCTACACCTTTGGCTGCCTTCCCCTCACCTAGTCACCAGATGAGCAAAGCTGACATATGGTGCCTCTGATTGGAAGTGATGCATTTGTAAGTTTTGGCAGGCCAAAAGGAACAAATAACAGTTGAGCTCGCACCGTGGGCTTTCCTCCAGAGGGAGCAATATTTAAATCACTTTTTTTTCCTCTCTCCAGCCAGAGTTTCACAAATATTTGTTGCATTTGAAGAATTTGATCTACCAGGCAAGTTCTAAGGGTGACTGGCAGGCAACATTTTTCTCTTTTCCTGTTCAGAAAAAGAAACTGTCAAGGCGTCAGGAAAGGGTCACTAGAAAGCTCTTCCTTTGTGCAAAACACAAAGGCTGATGGGAGGAGGATGTCTTGTTTCGTCTTAGGACAAAATAGATGTTCTGGAGCTGCATTTCTTTGTGGGCTTTGCTTCCGCCCAATTTATAAAGAGGGACCTGCTGAAGAGCAAGCAATAGCTGGTGTCGGTGTTCACCTGGGCTTGAGTCCCACGTGTGATAGACTGCTTTGACTTAAACCTGCACGTTGTATCACTGATGAATGCCAAGAACCTGACAAATAGAGCAGTTCTTTACCCAAGCCTTCTGGACACTAGCTCCGTCCTCAGAGGCTGTGGCACGCAGGTGGGGACATTCGATGGGGATGAGGGGCCGATGGAGCAGTGGAAAAGCTGGCGATATTGCCGGGGGTGCCTGTGCGCCCCGATACAAAATTTCATCGTGCGCTCTGGAGAAATAATCGTTAGTCTAAATTAAGCCTTTGTTAAAATATATTGACAAAAGATTTGTTTTAAGAGATGAGCATTTCACTAAAACTGATTTCATGGAAAATTTCCGGACAGAAGAATAATGAAGATTAAGTTAAATACAAGCACTGGGAAATAACTGTATCTGCATATTTAGGAAAAAAAAAAAAAGACGACGACTCTTACCCTTTTACCTGTGTGTCTTCTAATTTATTTGTGAAATAAAAAAAAGCATGTTGGGCACAGGTAACAAGTCTCAGAATAAAGAGCTTTATGCTACCATTGAAAACTAGGGCTGATGCTGAGCAGTTTGTGCGCTCCTTTAAACTAGCAGTTCCAGCGACTGATCGTGGAGCCCTGTCAGATTTGTAGGCAAGTTGCAGCTGTAGCAGAGGTAGTTTATATCTCTACTCTGAACACTTCAAATATCATAAATTTTAAAATACACTTAAAGTTAAAGCCTATGCATCTTAAGTTAGTCACCCAAGTTAGTTGAAATACTAAAGCAAAATCTTTAACCCTGTCTCCAGTACTTACAATATAGAAGCTGCGTATTTCCAGAAATTAAGCTGCAATACAACCAGCAAGCAAGGAAAGGGGGCAATATGGAGAGATTCCAGTTGAACATTAACTTAATTAAGAAAAGTAACTGCCAGTTTAAGTAAAGCAGAGCTCTTTCTCTTCATCAGCTGGTATCTGTAAAGTCAGTGGTTTTTTGTTATTGCTACCAAAGTTATGGGCTGAACTGGCCATGTTTTGATGGAATTGCTGAAAACTATGATGCTGTTAGACAGGCAAACTGTTAAGATGGACATTTCTCAAGCTGTTCTGCGGATAGGTAAACGCAATTTGGAGTAGGCTTAAAATAACTGAAGGGTTTAGTGTAATTAGAGAAATGGTTCGAGATGGGAATATATTTCAGAATAAAGGTAGAGATGCTGCCTCCTTTTTAACATTGATGAGGTTATAAAATAATACGGTAATTAGCCAGGATTTTTAAAAGGGATATGTGCAAATTAAACTAATTGAAGCCCCCTCTTAACTTCTTTATAGTAAAAGCCTAGAAAATGTAACTTTCTCGCTCTATACTGTCTTAAAGCTCTTGGAGAAGAAAAGAGTGGGAAAATGCTTTTGGAAAAAAACTTTCCTCTCTGCCTTTGGTAATACCTTGCTTGTTTTGAGACAGACAGCACAACTTATTTGTAACATATGCCTTATACTCAAGTGTCATAAAATTTTACAGGAATTCTAACACTGATAAATAAAGCGCTGTGAACTTCTGTACAATGTAGAATTTTAAGTGAAATACTCATGCCTGTAAAGCTGAAATGAACCGTCAGGGTTACTCAGATTTCTTGTGGCTAGAGCTGCAGTTAGTTTCCAGGAAATGCAGGACAGGAGGAAGATAATTCCTAGAGAAAAGGGTGTGACGGAAACCCTGAGGGATCCCTTAAAACTAATTTGAAGTTTAAAGCTGAAGTCAGGAACGTTGACTAAAGTGTACAATAGAAACACCAGTCAAGAGATCCTGGGGAAGGCTGATATAATCCCCTGTAGTACCAGGAGATGTGCCAAAACATGATGACAGTGCTGCACAAGAAGAAGGGAAAAGGTGGGCCTTGTTTTTCAGTAAGACAAGGAGTGAGCAGTCCAGCTTGGTTGGAGGCTGGTGGAGCACCCTGGGGAAGCACCAGGCGGGCTGGTCCTTCTCTTGCACCCTTCTCTGTTTGGCAGAGACAGGACGCTGGGTCTGTACACGGCTGTGCACATGTGAAGCTGGCTCTCACTAAAAAGGGAAGGAAAAAATTCAAAGTCCTGTCTGATGTGTGCCAACTCTGAGATAAACAAAGAGATTGATTATCAGGCTTTATGAACTAAGATGCTGCATCAACAGGAGAAAATCTTTATTGTTTTATATAATTATGTTTTTGTGTGTTCATACCATTTTCTTAGATCTGAATAAATCTGGATTTACATCACTGGTTCTACCTTTTTTTAAATTGTCCTATTTGCTAACCTTGAACAAGTTATTTTCCCTGTTACTGTGGCTGCTGTGAGAATATGGACCACCTTTAGCAAAAACATTTGGAAAATTATTGATTAAAAAAAGCTATATAGAGAGGCAGTGTTGTTATTAATAGCTAAAGTTATTCCTTTTGTGTAAATACTTTATTAAGATACTTAGAGATAAAATTCCTCTTTCTGTGTGCTTTGGTGGCAATAATACCAGGGCTAGAACTGCAACTGATTTGGGTAGACAAATACAATCCTAAAAAGTAAGGAGAAATATTCTAGTTACTTAAATATATGTATGTGTTTGTACAGTCTGTTTATTTGTTCAAGACTTATCGAATGAGCAATGAATATTAATATTTTCATAGTGCAGGCTTATATTGCTCAAATGCTTGATAATTACAACTAAAAATTGCCACTAAGTATCAGGTACAAGTGGTGTGTGCTGTAGCTCAAAATACTAATGTGACTGATGGAACAGCTGTATGAAATGGTTTGAAGGACTCTGCATTATAAAACCCTCATGTTGTGTACCAGAATGACACCTACCTAAATGTTTCATGTTTAGTTTTTGCTTTGTTGTGTATGGTACTTGAATTGACTATTCATTTTTAAAATACAAATGAAATTAATTAAGATAAGGGAATGAAGCTTTTCTTTTTTTAATCTCGTTTTGCCACCATCCTTCCTCCCACTGTGCTTTTTTTCTCCCTACCAGTACAAATGCAAGAGAATAATATTTCTCTTATTAAAAAAAAAAAATACTATATACGCTTATTGTATTGTATTTATATATAGAATCATGACCTCATCATTTACTTCATGCCCTATCCTGAGATTTCCCCATAATATAAAATCAGATTTTACTGGATGGTTTTCATTTCCAGGAATGACTTCCCATTTTGCCATGTTGGTATGCTACCTTACTGGTTACAGTTTCAGGAACTTAAGGTGAAAACAGGGAAAAAACTAGCCAAATCAACTGACTTGGGTGTTATTCAGATTACCTAATCCTTTCTCTTACACACCGACAAATATGATCTTAAGTGCAATTAAAGGCTGGCTAAAAGAATGTGGACTGATACACACGTAGAGAGAGAGAAAGTTTCTCCTTGCTTCTACATAAAGAAAAATTGCGTGACTTCTCTGTCTGTATCATAAAATGTAATGTTTCTCTTTCAGAAGCTGTCTTTCTTTGTAATGTCTTATAGCATAAATTCATGGAGGTATATAGCACTGTTACTCTCTTTAAAATAGGTTGCCTCTTACCCTCTGTAATTGTGGTTAATTTTTTGGGCAACTCTGTCACTCATAGGGCTGGAAAAAAAACAGCACAATCTTTCTGACTTTCTAATGCTTAAAAAATCACTTTGTGACTGATATTTTTTCTTTTTGGTAACTTACTGAAGAGCTGTTCAGGTTAACAAGTATTCAAAATCCAATAAATACAACTTGATTACTTGTTGAAAAGTGTGAAACATCTTTTTAAGTGGAAGAAGTTATATATGCTGTCAGGTTTTACTACAGTCTGTAATGTCCTCACAGTGCAAAGGAGAGCTGTGGCATATAGAAATTAAAGAATGCCTATATGTCTCTTCTGTCATGTTACAGTTTGGCATGTACCTCTCTAATCAACAAGTGAATTTCAATGGAAAATACACAGCTTTGCATTTCTCGTGACCAGAATGATGCTGACTAAACTCTGTAGAAACAACACTGATACAAGAGATATGAAAGATGAATATAAGGATAACGGGAGTATATAGAGTATTGCTGAAGCATCCTCATTTCCTTTCCCACTCCTTTAAGGGGCCTGAACACAGCCAGCTGGAGAAGATACGCTGAGGTAGCCATTCAGCCATGCAGGAAATGTTAAGTTGACTAAGGAAAAGTTATAAGACATCTTCTCTTTCGCAATTTGAATTAATTTGCCAGATAATAAAGTAAGAGAGAACAACATTGGAAGGGCAGGGGTGTTAGCCTTTTTTTCCTTCTCTGTTTTGCTTGTTTGAGTGCCAGCTGTGCCAGTAAGGCTGCGACACTCAACCAACTGTTGAAAGTGCCAGTAAAGATACTGTCATTGGATGCTGCAATTTGTTTAAGAGCACCTGTCAAGCTGGAATCCAAGGGTAGTATTAAGCATATTATTCCTTTGTCTTCACAAATTCTCTTTCCAGATGTTCAGATGTAAAATGAAGTCCTATTTTTCTCTTTAAAATATGCATATGCATGGCCATATACAGACCTGGTTTTATCACTGGTTTTTGGTGAAATAGCAATGTGACTGGAGCCCCTGTCATGAATGCCTGACGAAATAATGCTTATTCTCCGGTACAACTACTTTGAAGACATCAAACACTGTTTTGAGGACTGTATTAGCTTTTATAGATGGGCAAATATACCTCCAAATGTAACGTCTAATTCCTCTGATTCAGTTTTAACAGTAAATGTTGTACTGGTGTGCTAATTCTGCATCATGATAATGAAAACATTGTTTTGGGAAACAGCTGAACTACAGTTGAAGACCACTTTAGGTACAGTAGCTTCATGAAAAAAACATAGGTCTGTGACCTGATACTCTATCTAAAGAAATGGCAAACAATAATATCTGTGAGTTCCTACAGAAGATGCTTTTGAGGGACTAGGAGAAAAAAGGGGAAAGCCAAATACTGCAAAGAACGGAAGCAGTGTTTTACTTAGATATCCTATTGTGGGAATCTCATGGCCTCAGATATTGAAGAGCAGAAAGACGACCCGGTGTTTTTAGTTCTTCTGTTCATCCCTTCTTTACATTTTAATTATTGTACCATCATTAATATCGCTTAGACTTCTATCTTCAGCTACCTAATTAGGAATTTATCAACTTAAAGTTTACTGTGCCCCTGTTTTTCTGTTCTAACGACAAGTTGAGTCTTCCTTGAGTATAAGATTATTGAGGTAGTTATCAAGTATGTATTTGAAAATATTTTCATACAGCCCTTCTCCCAATCACATTTTGCTATAAACTTCTAGATAAGCATATGTTCTTCTGCAGAATAAGGAGAGTCATTTAGACTTGTCTTATATGACTGAAATGATATTGGCAGGATTGATCAGTTGTACAGCATAAGTACTATCCATGTGTTTTTGACACAAGGCAGGACAAAACATGTTTTTACTGAATATCTCCTGTATGAGTCTATCATGCTTCCAAAAAGCAGCATTGTTGGAAGATGGGAATAAATAGCTGAGAAAAGCAAAATAAAGAAAATAAACGCATTCTGAAAAAGGATAAAATGTTTCACCAAAATAGACTGAAATTATTATTGGTTATTTAAGATGTTATCATGAGAAACTACGAAAAGATTCTATTGAAGGCAGTAGCACTGAGTTGTGAATTATTCCTTAGCATAATAACCTCTTATGTTCAAAGCTATACCTTACCAAACAAGGACATTTTGGATACAAATTGCATTACAGTGCAGTAAAAGATGTCATCACATAAGGGAATCTCTGCATGTGACGGCCGCGTGTTACAGAGAGGATACTGTGAGTTTGGTTATACGGTTGACTACATCTTGCTGTTTCTGTTTGGTTTGTAGGTGGGTTAGGTGGGGACCATCTATGTATTTTACCATTTGCTGTGCAAAAAACCATGCTTATTGTTGTAGCTAATACCTCTTGAACAAGTAATTCATGTTCTGTGTGTTACATGAGCTGTGAAAGCTCTTCTGTAAGACCCTCAGCTGGATGATCAATGCCCAAGAATCATGAGCAATCAAATACAGTGTCTTCATTAATCCTGAAGGCCTTAATTACTAGGATTAGCCAATTTTCTTGAAGTCATTACAGTAGATGACTATAAATAGAAAGGTTGGCCCCTTCCAGCAAAGACAGGAAAAGTTTTTCCACTGGAAGTCTCTTATATCTTACAATAAGATTTGCTGTATACATCATTTCAATTTTATGTGGTATCAGGACAGGTAACTTCCCCCAGACAGCAAGTATTCAGGGAAAACATTCTTCATGTGCTTTTAACAGGGATTGGCTGACAGAAAATGCAGTAAAGACCTCCTCTTGAATAGATTTCCAGAATACCCTTCTGTGGGCTTCAATTTAGCCACCATAAATTGACTGTCTTAGCCTGGAAGGAATTAGTCCAACTGCTTTTCAGATATTGTATATAAATCTATGAAAAGGTTTAGGTTTTGCTTAGGTTTTAGGTGTTGTTTATTGCATCTAGCAAAGATTAAAAGAGGCTTTTCCTTTTCTGGGAGGGGGTGGGCTGTGGTTTGATTCTTCTAACATATAGCTAGCTGCGTATTCAGTACATCTTTCCCAAAAAAATTGAAATTGCAGGAGTACTGAGGAGAGGACACAGAAAAGGTTCAAATAAATGATTTTGATTTACTAGGCCTACTCAAAGAAGTGAACTTGGAGAGGATAACTTCCCACTCATGGAGAGAACAAACCATTTGACTGAAAGGTTTGTGGGCTGAGAAGACTGCTCATTTGTTTGCAGCTCTGGTTGTCTGCATCTCACGTGTGATCCGTTTCTGCCTTGGAAAGTGGTAGTCCAGTTTGTTAAAGCTTAGACCTAGATGATGTTTCTGAGGGCTGCACGATCAGAGAGAATGAAGAAAATAATTCCCATTTAAATTCTTTTTTTCTCTGCCTTGGGGAGAGAATGACAGTAGACCAAGTAACTACTTTTCTTTCCAGGTAATGATGATTATTTCCAATGGAGTGTACTCTGTGTGCTGTTTTTCAGATTGAAATCAGCAATGATACATGCAATACAAACTTGCCTAAACATTCTACAGTCCTGATGGTTTCCATTTCTGTATTTTAGTGTTTTGACTTTTGTTTTGGAGTAATTCATGCTTTAAGATAGGGTGTAGTTGTTCTAGTTGTGAAATGGAAGCTAAGTTTCGTGGTTTTGCCTCCATCAGGAACCAGTGCTTCAACCTTTATTTTCCTCATAAAGGTCTTTATGAAGGATTTAACACTTCTACCTCCTACCTCAAGTATTGTTTGAATGGGCTGCTAGTGAAGCAGAACTTCTTGCTGTCTTGAAAAGTCTACACAAATGATGGCTTTTATGTTGAATGAGTGCTGAGTTCAAATCACAGCTCTCTGTCTGACCAGTCTTTTTATTTCCCTTTCTCCATTGGTAAGGCTGTAAAATTATGGAAACTCTAACAGCTGTGCACCGTTCTTCAGCCTTAAAGTGTTAGAGAAACTACATGAACAGATGAACAAGTATATCTTCTAATATTTGGTGTTAGTATAAAGCAAAAGTAGGTTTAGATTGGCTTTTTTTTTTTTAGCCTTGAGTTTTTATATTTAAGATTTGTCACAGTACCTCATGCAGAAATATTCTGTGTTTCATAGGATGTATTTTGCATTTAACTTTGTATGCAATGAATCTTGGACTTATAGAGCCCAAAGTTAAAGTAATGTATCCACTATGTAAGTAATGAGTAATTTTAAAATTACTCATTTTATTACCATAGTATAGAACTAGTATTATTCTGAAAACATTACTGTGAAATGGACACTGTTTAATTTCAGTTTGAGATGGGATAGAAATTGACTTTAAAGATTTTACATATTGAAATTCTGCATATGGTCATATCACAGATAGCAGGGCCTGTTCAGCCTCACGTAGAGCCATACACTGTACTCAAAACATCTGTGAAGAAACGCTTCTTCCTCCTGTTTGAGATCGGACCTCTGAACAGGCTTGTAACAGGATGCCTCCTTTGTTTGTCACTGATAGCTGAACCTATATGCATTCTGTTGCTGAGTACTTACACCTTCAGGAGCGAAAAAATGCTGCCAACAAGGCTAGTTGGGAGGAAATTTGACCTAGTTTTATATTTGGCACCACTTTGCCTGCCAGCACCAGGTAGACTGGGAACAGACCTCCCTCATGTCTTCAATGTAGATGTCTGCTCTGACACTGGGAAAAGGGAACGCTGTCATGGCAAAGCAAACAAAAAGCAATATTGCAAATAGTCAGAGGTTGAACTCCCCCATCACCCCCAGGGGTGCAAGGGAGCTTGCTGGGAGAAGGGGTATAGAGGTTGCAGATTCAGTTCATTTGTATGTGCACATTTGTTTTCCATCCTTTTTATGCTGCTGGTTCTTAGCTCTGCAACACTGGAGTAGGGAATCAATTTGCTTTCTGTGATTGCTTAAAACAGCTTTAAAGTGTTCATGCCATAAGATTATTGCAGGTTCCCTTCCTACCACATAAATGAGAAGAAATGGCTACATATCTGATTTTTTTCAAACCTACATTTTTGCCTTAAAGGCTGTGATGAAGTTTTCCGTAAGTAGTACATCACTGAAACAGTGTATTAGTAAACTGTATTTGTCAAATAGGAGAGATCAATTTGTACATTTTGTTACCAAAAATTTATGATGTGCTTCTGCTTCTCTTCCCTTTGCATGTAAAACACAAAACTTTGTAAGATTTTGGCAGTTTAGTATTCCCACTTGCAAATGAGGTATAAAACTGGTTAGTTGTTACAATAAATGTGCTACACAGGAAGAGAAAGTCATGGGTGCTTTCCATACTTTTCATCTGAACAAGCATGGACGTCTGTGTTATGGTCAAGTGAGCATACCTTGAAAATGCCTGTTCGTTTCATCAGCTGATTGCGAAGGGACCCTGGGTGCTTTTTTTCTTTTTTTTTTATAGATACATAACGTTGATCAGGTGAATGGCACCCAAGAAGCTTTCTGAGTACTGCTTCTGGAGTTTCAGCTTTTTAAGGAATGATATGATGAATTTGTTTGTTTTTGTTGACCAAAGGTAAAGAATCAGAGCAAGGTTTGTTAAGGTACCTAGATAATAGGCTTCTGAATTCTTTACATTAACTATTTTAGATGAGAGAAGGGTTGGGTAGGGGAGAGGAGGGGTTTTCTTTGAACAATAATTTCTGTGATTAGGTTCTCAAAAGTAGCCTTCTAACTTCTATTAAGCTGTTGGTTGTTTTCAGGAAACTTGGAGGAAATGGGTCTTACTAATTTGACCACTATCAAGAAAAATGCTGAAGACAGCTTTATTGTTGGCTCTTCAGCCAACATAAGTTGGTTAAGTGGATAAGTATGGAGCCCCACCTTGAAAATGTGATAGTGAATTGAAGAAAGTATGTCCGTAGGCTTGTAAGTTGTCAGTTTCTGTAACACTAGGGCATCGATGGAGGGCTTCAGCACTATGGTACGGGCTCTGCAGGTTGCAGATGCCATCCCACCCCAGTATCCCTGAACAGGAGTGTGTTTGGCTTTCTTGAGAAATACACATTCTATTATTATATCCTTTTCATAGCAGGCATACTCATTGTAAGAAAAGGTAATGTCTGAATTATATAGTAAATAGTAGTAAGGTTAGAGACAACATTCAAAAGCTCGTGATATTTGTGGAGGTCATCTCCATTGTTGCTGAGAAAGCTGAAGTCACCCTTGTGGCAGCTTTAATTCATGTGTTATTCCATTCAATAACATTTAAATACTTTGTAATATGGAAGCCATAATTACCTCACCACTTCAGCAGTAACATGGAGTTTTATCCCTCAGTTAGAGTTGGAAAGTCACCAAAAGAATGGTCTGTGATGCGTGAGAGATCTGGAGTTTGGAGGCTGTCCATCGGTGTCCCGATCTCATCATCCTTGCCTTTGTTCAGAGCTTTAAATAAAAAGGTCACACCAATTTTTCTTTAATTAGTTTCCTCCTCCCCTTCTGGATTATTAATGGCAATGAAGCAGTTCGTGTCTCTTACTGTGTATTGAATGCTTTAGTGACTAAATTCTGCACAAGACCAATGGAAACATTAGTTGGCTAGTACAAAATTAGGAAAAGAAAATAAAACTTGCTTATACTTCTTCTTGTCTTAAATAGTTGTGTGGTTACCAGTGTTTTGCAGTGCTTATGGTTCAGGACTACTTAACCCCTGACACTGTCATTATTCAGAAGAATGTCTTACAATTTGTGCTGTGTAATGGGTTTTTGCCTTAAAAAAATGTTCAAAATCTTTTTTTTTTTTTTTTTTACTTTGAGCTTGTTTTTAGTAACCAAATGTTTAATGAAAGACAAAAAACGGTTCAAGGCTTTACAGATTGCTCTCTGTATATAAAAGGTCCCCTTTTCATGTGGATTTTATGCATTTTCTTCATCCCCTGTCTACTTTTTTCTTAGCCAATGACAGTAAGATTCCTAAGGCTACTTTCTCTTTAAGGGCATGCTGCTTACATAAATAGTCCTTTAAACCATCACCTTGTTTTATAATATTAATTGTTGATCAGGAGAGGGGAAATATTCCTTAGAAATGTGTTTTCCTGGTTGTGCATGCCTTGTTACTATTTCAATTATGCAGATTCTTGATGCTGTGGAAATTTGTGCTTGATGACGCCAAGGCAGCTGCACGTTGTTAGCATTGTAGGCTGTCAGATGATCATGTGGGATTCTTGCAGCATGCAACATTCAATAGGATTGAAAAAGGGCTTTTGATGCAAGGCATAGCTTTCAGAATATATTTGTGCCTTTTAGTTAGCTAATATAAAATCATAATATATTATCTTTAAATTTAAAATGCTGCCTCATTTTTCTTCTGGTTGGTTTCATTTTGGCTTCACTAGAAGATGCATCTGGTACATCCACGATTGAGGAGTTTATTAATGATACTGTCGTTCAGTTCACTTACTTTTTTTCCTTTTAGAGTCCTAGCTAGCCCACAGATTACATGATCACATGTTCATTCAGTCATTCATATAGAACACAAACCACCATGCATGATTTCTTCTTCTTTCTTTTTCCTCTCTGCCTTTTTTATTCTCTTTAAGTTGCATTGTCATGTTCTTTTTTATCATCAGGCTTAGTCTTTGTCTTCTCCCTGCTGCTATTTGTTATATATTTTCCCATGCTTGGTTACTGCAATATTATTTGATTAACGGGCTGTGATGATGATGAACCTGCACACTGGAGGAGCAGCTACTACAGTGGTGATGAAGGGATGTAATAATGGTCGCTATCCTCGGAATTCTCTCTACAGTGACTGCATAATAGAAGAAAAGGCAGTGGTCCTGCAGAAAAAAGACAATGAAGGATTTGGATTTGTGCTCAGAGGGGCAAAAGGTATGTGCTTTTGTGTGTGTGTGTGTGATGTGCACGGGCATGAAGAAATTATACATCTCTGAATATAAGCAGGAATTATTCTTGGTGCACTTGGTTGCTAGACAACAGGATTCTCTGTATGCTGTACTACTCAGATGGATTTTAGTGGCTTCTGTCTGAAGCAGTTTGCGTTTTTACACGGGAGAAGCACTGTATAATCATTCTGGGGGGAGAAAGTTTTGTCTGTATTTTTACTGTGTCGGTATATGTAATATCTTGTCATTAATCTGTTTTGTTATGCAGTTTACCTAACTATGGGAAACCTGCTTTCCTTATAAAACCCACTTTTTTATTTCAAATGTCAGTGTGTTTAAATAGGTCTATGAATAGAAATAGACAAGAGAGTGATGTTTTGTTTAAAATAGGTGTGGATCTTCTGCAAGGTGACATTGGTGCAGTTTTAGTATGAAAATATGATCTTTTTTTATATCTTCAGAAGCTGCACGTATGTTGCATGGCCTGTAGTGTGCTCATTTTAAAAGCTGTTCATATGTTAAACTGCATGCTACTTTTCTGTAGACTAAAATCTAAAATACTGGCATTCGCAAGTGTTAAAAAAAGCATTCTATTTAATGCTTTGCTTTTTAACTTTCAGTCCAGTTTGCTCCTTTTGTATTTAAAAAATACATATGATGGTATGTCCCATCTCTTGCTCCCCCTCATTTTTCCATGGGTTCTCCCTTGCCTTGCTTCAGCATGAAAAATATTCCATATCTTCATTCCTGGGACATCATTTTTGCTCCCTCTCTTCTCGCACCCCCAAACCAGTGACACCATAGATTTTCAGTGTTGTAAATGCTTTTCTAATTTTAACTAAATAAATATTTTGGGGGTTCTGCTGGGAAAGCCAGCAGTGCTACCTTTTAGCTAACCCCTTGCCATGAGTTGTCTGTGCATCAAGCAGAGGTTACTCTCTCTGTGTAAGCCCAGCTGTTTCCCCCTGAATTTCTCTGTGACAGTGAGGGCACCTCAGGTGAAAGACCCAAGGACTTTTCTGCTTGTCCGTGTACGTGGCAGAGAGAGAGGGCTGGTACAAGGCCTGCTGTGCCTCCTTTCCATAGAAAAGTGCTTTCTTCTGTTATCTGCTTTGTAATACACATCTAAATCTAGAAGAAAAATTTACTTTGACCTTTTTCATCCTGTTACCCACCCTCCTCTCCCCCTAGTTCAGCCAGATGCTCCCTTCTGGCCACAGTGCATAATTCCTTTCTAGTTGGATGCTTCCAGAGTTACAAGCATTTTGCTAGGCATACAAAACGTTTACATGAAATAATACTGAATATCCTGGAATACTCAGAATCCAGCTATTGCCCCATGCAGCTTGATTTAATTTGTGTCAGTAAAGAAGCATGTATTTTTCTTTCTGAATTGAAGACCTGTGGATTGCTATTGCAGAGAGATTGCACTCTGTTCCCAGCATCTTGATATTCTCTGAGGCAGAGTCCTCTGACTTTTAGCACCCACCATTTTTTAACCATAAATTCGAATGGCCAATAATAGGCCTTTAATCAAGTGGTATTTGCAAGCATTCCCTAACTTTCTTTTTTAATGTGGTATTTATTTTTAAAGCTGACACACCAATTGAAGAATTCACCCCAACTCCAGCCTTTCCTGCTTTGCAGTACTTGGAATCTGTGGATGAAGGGGGAGTAGCATGGCAAGCTGGCCTGAGAACCGGGGACTTTTTGATCGAGGTAGGAGATCCTGACATCTGATTGTTAGTGCTCTGCTGGGGAGAGACGTTCCCTTCGTAGAATTTACTTCAGAAAAAGTGTATGATGCTTCTGAAACAGCAAGTTCAGTGGACTAACACCAATAACGTACTTCACTTTGTCTATTTTTAAATCTCATGCAGCATTTAGGAAAGCAGTAAAACGAACAATGTTCAGGCTGCCTGGGAAGTTTCTATTTGTGCTTTTTGTTATTTGGGAATAAAGTAGCAGAGAAACTTGGGGGTTTTGATTCTTCTTTGCATTATTGAATTCAAATTTAGTTTAATTTCTGTATTTATTGCGGGCTATCAATTCTGTGATCTTCTAAATATTTTTACAGAGTCACCAAAATTAATGACTTTTTATGCAACTGTTTCTGCAGAAATATCAGTGATCTAGTGATGATGGGAAACCATAGAGAATAAAGCAAATGACTTTGGCTTGAAATTAAATATTTGCAACAGTGCACTGTAAACACAGTCATACAGAACAAAACAAACAAACAAAAGGAATAGATTGCAATAGAAACTACTTTATAAAAATGATAAATTTAAATAATATATTCATACCAAAAATGGCTTCACATTGTGTATTTTGGAGGATTTTTGGTTGGGATGTTAGGTTTTGTTGCAATAGTTGGCACTCCTTTCTAGTGTTACTGGACAGTTTGCAACAATGTCATGTTTGGGGATTTTCTTCCTCTTTACCCACAACCCCTCCATGACTAACAAAGTGATGCTGTGGTTCTTTGAAAATAGGTCTTTCAGGGTGGATCAAGTCTGTAAGATCTATTGTTTTATTTTGTTTTCCCTTTCTTCAGGTACAAATGTCTATTTTGTTAAAATATTTATTGGTACCATAGCATTTATTTCCGCAGAGCTGACCTTTCCATTCAGGAGAGGATAGAATATACAGCTTTCATTTGTTGCGTGCATTGAACTCCCATGGTGATTGAATTTAAATCGTTGTAACAATGAAAGAACAGGCTTTGCAGACTTTTAAAGTAAATAGATGTGCATTTTTATCTATGACTTCAAAGTACATTTTTCTTACTGTTTGTTTACTTGAGAATGATTGTATAGCAAACTGTTAAAAAATGGGTTACAAATTGTACTGATATGTCCTCTCTGCAAGGATGCTTTCAAAACTATGATTTTTGACACTAGGTGTTGTGTTGTTTTGTTGTGTTAACAATGCTTTGTTTTTAGAAGTTGATTTCTTGGTAGGCTTTTAATCTGTAGGAAGTATGAGTAGTCTGTATTGGCTGATTTCATAGATAGATTTGATGGTGAATAATGTGTACTTTAATAGAGAGGATTACAGGATGATAACTATGCATATGGATTTTTTTTAAAAAACTCTCTGGAAGGATCCAAGAAGTCTGGGATAGCTAATTCTGCTCAAAGGTTTACTAGTTTTCTTGCAAATGGGAGAGCTAGAATTAATTGTCCAGACAATCATCTCCTAGCCTTAGCTTGGAAGAACGGTTAAACACGCACGTGTATTGCTGAATCAGGGCATTAATCCATACTTTAAACAGGCCAGCATACTTGTAATTAATTTTGAAAGAAGCAGTTGTTACACGTAAATCAAATCCATTTCTATGTAATTTATGTACATCAGGGTATTCTGTTCTGAATTTTGCAGTTTAATTAAGAGGATACGATAATTCTGAGAAATCACAACTTTGATGGTTTTGAAGACTTTTATGTCGGAGAAAATGCAGGGTTGTTTGTTGGTTGTTTTTTTTTTCCCCTGTTTTGTGAGCTACTTGTGTAGTGCACCATGCTGCCTAGCTATAGGGAGCCATCCTTGAAGATATTTACACTGACGCAAAAAGGTGCTATTGTTGAAATATAAATGACCAGTACACCTGCCCTGTTATGAATGCCAAACTACTTTATTTCTTGTGTTGAACTGGTAAGAGCTAAACGTACTCTACACTGCAGTGCATGGTTACCATAACCGGTGTAGTTAGTCTGTCTTACTGTCAGATGATTTCTTCCATGACTCTAAAGTTTATGCTGGTGTGTGTAAGTGCCACCTCAACCATTTGTAAGTAATATAATGCATTTATCAGAAATGTCACATGAATAATAAGGGAGTTAATGGACAACGAGGATCCTAATTAGTCCCATTTATAACACTTGCGGCAAGCGTCAGGCTTTAGGGGAGAGAGAGTCCAGTTTGGTAGAGGGCAAAATGCAAGGGAGAGCAGATGTTTCACTCTTACTTAAGCAGGTTCGGTGACTTGGGGTCATGGAGGCAAGAGGAGCCTTTTGCCTCACTCTATGGAAAGACAGGTTTGACAGAAGAGAGATCCTTTCTTTGGAAGCAGGAGAGATCCGGAGAGTAGGCGAATAGAAGGCATCATTTCTTCACTTGTAATTATGGTCTCTAGGACTTCCAAAGGGGGTAAAACTTCAACAGCTACTGAGCATGCTAGAGCAGTTCAATGTTGAAAGTGATGCATGTTGAGCAGAACAGATAAAAGCTCTGTGCAGAAAAGGAAGAAAAGGTGTTGTCTTGCTTCAGCAGGTACACGGAGTAGATATTATGTGGAAGAGGATTGGCACGCTTTCATCTGACAGTTTTTCTCAAGTTTGCAGTTTTTCTGAAAAGCCACGTGATACTGATTTGTCCAACCTATACAATTAATTGTAACATGAGACTTCAGTGATTTAATGTTAAACTTGCCTATGGAGATGCAGTGTTTACTGATTCTTCACTGACATTTCTGATTTTATTTATATATATATATATTTATCCTTGCTTCAAACCCGATCATATTTTTCACAATAAACATGTAATGTGTTTAGTGGCTTTTCTGGATAGAACACAAATAAAATGTATTGGAAAAGTGTATGAGTAGATTAGAGCTGAAACAGTTAGCTAGAGACAGCTGTCATTATATGTGTATTTTCATAAGCAATTCACAGTTGACGATTCATGCGATTTTTCTTAGCTTTGATAAACAATCAGAAATGGAGTATGGTTATGACTTGAATGTTATAAATGATAGAGATTATATAGCTTGCTCTACTTGCTTCTTTTCACTTTTTTAGTTGACATTTTGTTGAATCTCAATATCTGCCCAATTAAAAAGACAGATAAAAAATAAAGCACCATGTTAGTGCAGGTGCTATGCAACCTAAAATGTTATGGCTTCTATTAGAGGAGGATTTCTAGAACTACAGCCATCGTTAAGGTATACTCCAATTATAAAGCCATTGTAGGTTGTTGTAAAGTCATCAGTGTGACTGAATTGTTTTAATACACCTGCTCCAACGTGTAAAGACTTCATCAGAAAATATTGAACCATGAGCTGATTTGATTTGTTACTTGAAATCTTTGCATGAAAGAAATGCATTGGCTCTGACTCTAAATCTCTTATTTATTAACAATCTTTATGTGCCTACCCTTTGTTAACTTTATTTAGTGTGGAAGTCAAACTAAACATAAATAGAGGAACCATAAAATAATACCATTCAAAGACAGCTGCCCTACAAATCAACTCAAAGAATCTTGGAGTCTGGGGCTCTGGGGCTTTGGTTTGATTGGTTTTTGTGTGTGTTGTGTTTTTTTGTTTGTTTGTTTTTGTTTTGAGATTTGCTTTGATGAAGTATACAAGTATAACTATCTTTATTTAAAGAGATCCATTAGTGTAGAAGAGGTTTTTCTGTGTGTGTGTCAGAAGAATTTTGGGGATTTTTTAGTATAGTAGAATATAGATTATCTTATTAAATTATAACCCAGTGGATTATTAACAATTTGTATCTATGAATGTGTAGCTGTTTTGCAGGTGTTGTATGATGTGATGTATGGGGATTTTTCATCTGTCACAGTACATATATCAAACAATAACGTTATAATATCAATACTCAAAAGTGAAAGTTCGGTTGGTACATATTATGAATCATGCAAAATTGTCTGGAGTATAACTACCTCTGTATCTTTTTCCTCAAAGGCTTATAGAATTTACTAATACAAACTTTTCTTTAAGTAATGGTAAGTGGAGAATAGACATAAATTTATTATATACAGCATTATTTTATCATTTAGTAGACAAAGATAGCTGTCCTCTGACTGTGTGTAGGAAGTAGCAATAAGCATTTAGGGAGATGTTTAAAATAACTGGAATAATTAAAAAAAAAAAATACCACACATGCAAGTAACTTTAGATTCTTATTTAGCACTAGGTTAGATATTTGCTTTATTCCAGTAAACATTTTGTACAGATTTCAAAACTGATCTAAAATGCAAGCTTTTAACTTTATTGTTGTAACTTAGACTATAGTCATTATGAGTATTTTTGGCAAACATAGCAATGTTATGTCTTACATTTGTTTCAATGGCTGGATGCATTAGTGAGGTTTTACTAAGCCATCTGTTACTGATTTAAGTCCCTTTAGCAATCGAGAAACCTTTCCATCCCTAGGTAAGCTTCATTAATTACTCTGTGGCTGAGTTTTCTCTTATTTTTAGTGTGAACCTCTCTAGCTTCTGCCACCAGATATAAATCTAAATATTTTTTTAAGGAAGCTGCATGGAGACCATGATATTTTCTCTCTCCCTGCAATAAACTGAGATTTTGTTATTGTCTTCACAATAACACAGGTTATCGTTGCAATTTTTTGCAGTTGTTTTCTGAAAGTTTGTTCCTATCCTCCCAAAAGTGTGAACACCAGCTCGATGCAGTATTTTAGTAATAGCCTCCATAATATCGTGTGAGAGGAGAAATAAAAAATATTCTTCCATTTTTTTATGCTGTCTTTACCTGTCACACTTAGGCCTTTTGGTGGACCAAAAGAATAAAGTCCACCCTACATCACTATCTTGCATTAGGCTTTTTTGCTGCCAATTTGGCTGCTCCTCCTGTGCGTGCAGCGAGCCTCCCCTTTCGCATGTTAAGCAGGGGAACAGCAAGGCTCGTGGTGGAGCTCTCCGAGCCGCATCTCACTGAGGTTTGGGTTCAACTGTGCAAAGAATATTTTAAAGGAGAGAGATTTACCAAAACTGCAACAGCACTGTAATGTTTCAGCACACACACACATATATTATACATAATATATGTATAGATTGTTGTCATGTATGTACATACATGGTTATTGTAAGCATTATTGTAAGCATAGCAGGGCTCTCGCTGACATGCAACTGAGATACAGCAGATCATGCACATCTAGCTTGGGCACCAGTATTTTTAAATCTGAATATTTAATTGATACACACTTTGATTTGACCAACTGGTAAAGGATAAAGATAATTTCTGTTTACCAGTTAGTCCTAATCCTCTTGGTAACATCTGTAAATGATGTCTAGTAAACACAAGCATACCCCCTACCATTTCTTAAAATGCAAGTTGTCAGAGTCCAAAGGAAACTTCCTTCCTCTGTGTTGGTTTTGAAACTCTTTGCTTATGTGTAACTATAGCTGTACTGGAGAAGTTGAAGGTTTTGGAAGCACAGAAGCTCTGGTACAAGTGTTGAAGAATCCACTGTATCTGAGCAGACTCTGCTCAGATCAAATTTTCACTTGATGGAAAAGTAGTTTGTTTCCTTTCTATTTAAACTCAGTGAGGGTTTGTTTTTTGGTTGCTGTTGTTTTTTACTTTATTTTTATAATGGGTAATAGCAGCTGAATGAAAATATTGTGCCTTCAAAGTGCTTTGGATCTGCACAGAAGCACTGCAGAAAAATGAGAACTCTTTTGACTTTTTCTTTTTACTTTTTTAAATGAAGCCTGTAACCTGCAGGAAATGATGGTATTCCGAATGTGCTCAGTGTGATCATAAAAAAGATGAAGGAATCTTGTTTTATTCTAAAAATGCATTAATAAAACTGTTAGCTTTGTCAGCATAGGTGGAAAGGGGCAGAGGAAAAAGAAGTTGGTTTTTACAACAGCTAGGTTATTCACACTTAAGCAAATAACATGCTTTAAAATAATGCTGAAAAGCAGACAAAAATGAAATCACTTTGCTGTTGTCAGACATACAAAACCAGGCTGCAAGCAAAACTGGGAAGTGTTTTTCTTTAGCCTTGATTTTACATCAGGTATATATTAGTCTTGTAATCACATGGTGCAAGAGAAAATGCTGGTATTTATCAGGTTTACTAAAAATGTAACAAGTACCTATTTGATGCTGAGAATTGATTTTTACGTTTCTCTGGGAGGAGGTTTTGGAAGGAATTTTGGTGATAATGGCAGCAACAATCAGAACTAGCTCTGTGTCCATTCAGTTCTGTGACCAGTCGTAAGGCATTTTGATCTAGATGACACTATTTTCAAGAGAAGTTTGCCAACATTTATATTCTGAGGGATTCTGCCAAAGCTCATGGGACATCAATGGAGTGTGGAGCTATCCATAGGGAGCTTTTTGGCATCTTGTGAATATGAAAGCCAGTATTTCCCTGATTTCCTACTACAAAACCCTCTAAAAATAGCGAACTTGTTTAAACATAAGCTGCTTATAAATAGCCAGTTCTTGGCCACCTAGAAGTGATCCAGTGGCATCCAGCCATCTTGGCCATCCAGTGTTTCACAGAAAGCACAGCTCTACGTAGTCTTCACTTTTGCAGGCATCTACCTATCTTCCATTAAAATAATACAACAGTAATACAACTCTGCCATTTCCAGCTCTTAAGTGTTGAGGTTAGGTATTAAGACTCCGTAAAAATAAATGCAGTTTTTAAGGTATAGTTTAGAGATTTCCAGAAGACATTATATTAAAATTAATTTCTCTGGAGCCTGTTGGCTTTTTTTAGTCTTTGATACTATGGAAACCTGGTTGCTGGAATGGAGCTATATGAAAAACAGTACTTGTGCCTAGGGAGAAAATACAGTTTTTTTCTAATTGGGGGATGTTTCTATAAATCTATGAAATTACAGGTGAAGGAAAACAGATGAGTTGTTTCAAATGGTGGAGGATTAATAGATAAATTCCTATTGTTGAGTGGTGCAGCAGAACTAACCTAATACCTGGAATTTTTCTTTTTCCTGTTTTCAGGAGGTCTAAGCATTTTAGTTTAAGTCTCTCCCATCTTACAAGCACGAGAAATACTATAACATAGAGTTGCATGTGTGCATCCATGTTTTTGTGGTTGGTTGGTTTGTTTTATTGCCAGTGTTCTTTTTCTTATTCTGAGACTGGCAATCAATTTGTGTGATGCTGAAAAGTTATGTTCACCTGGTAGTTAAGTTTCATGAAACAGAAGTCTGTCCAGAAGTTAAAAGGAAGTTGCTTGACATCTGACTGTCACATGCTTCACGAGCAGTAACCTTACCCTCTCTTCCTACCCATTCCTCCTCCTCAACCAAAAGTTCTAGTTTTCTGAAGAAATAGCTTCATTTTCCAATACATGCACTCTCAAACTATCCAAATATATCTTTACTGTAACCTCCAGATCTGAAAAAACAAATGAAAACTCCAGAACTTGACAAGTATTCATTTGGTTTTCCTCGTAGGTTTTCTTGATAACCGTAATCTTTTAACCTATACTGTGGGAACGGGGTTCCCAAACTGTTTTAGGTGTTTCAGAGGGGCTAGATAAATCACTTCAGGTTGGTACACAGAACAGGCTCCCCATTGCTTTTGTGTGGGTGCTAATAACTGCAGAAACATTTCTAATTTAGGGAAATTCTGAACTTTTGAATCTACTCTTCTAGCAGAATCTTTGCATTCCTTTTATTATTTCTTTTGCATTCAAATTCTAGTATGTGTCCTCTATGGAAGAGTGATCATGGGTTCAGATTTAACCCTTTAATTACTGAAAAAAGCAGGTTTCCTTTCCTACTCCTTTTCTCATCCTGCTGTGGCTGTAGATGTAAGAAAAATCACAAACTGCTGCCTCTCAGTCTAATTCAGATCCTTACACAATATTAGGGAATATATGAACAGTATAGGGGTCTATCTTCTCCAATAGACCACAGAAGAGAGAAAAATGGGACACCCAAGGCAAAATAGTTTGAGAAATGATGCAGTGACAAGCTTCTTGCTGATTTAATAAATGAGAAAGATTTCATTGTTGGAGGTGTGCTAAGCTGGCTCCCAGTAATCAGGTGCTCACCTCTCTCTGAGTTGCTGTGCTCCTCTGAGCTTAGTGTACAGCTGGGAAGGAGAGCAGTGAGAGAGAAGGTAATGACAGAAGATGGCTTCTGAAGATTCATGGCCTTGTTCTGTTACATCCAAAGCATTTCTTACAGCTTGTAACTGTGGGAGTCGGCAAATTTATCTAATAAGGAAATTGAAATACGCTTTAAATCAATCAGATTAGAAATAACATTTTATATTCTATTGTAACGCTGATACAAATCTTTTCAGAGACTCTTGTATATAACAATAGAGAATAATAATCCTTTCTCTCTTCTACTGCTTCATTTTTGCTTCATATATTCTAGCAGTAATTTGGGGAGCAGGATTTCTAGTTCCCCTCACCTGGTGGTACAAAGTTTTCACTTGTTACAAAAATATTATTTCTCTGCGGTGATAGTTCTGCCTTTCTGTTTTCAAAATAGGAACTCTGGGATAGACTTCATGCCAAGTGGCAAATTTTCTCTTTTGAGGTGCTGGACGTGGTTGGACATGAAGGTCTCTGAAGGCTTTGCTGTTTAGAGCACTGAAAATTATCCTAGGAAATACATCAAAGGTTTAATGGAGTTTTTCAAGAATGAACTTCTAATAGGGCTAAATTAGGCAGCTAAATATTTGGTGATGAAGAGAAAATTTAAAAGCATAAAGATGAAGTCATGGAAGAGTCTATTTACAATTTGGAATAAAAAGTGTTGATTTGGGTCAAATGTCATGGTTGTATGGAATAAAGAAGAATGTTAAGAGAGAATCGTGAAAATCCTGGGCAGAATAAGTCATTGCAGAAAGAAACTTCACCATGAAATATCCATGAGTTAATAGTTGCTAAAGAATTGGCATTAAGGATGGCAGAAAGTCTTCTCATAAAGACTCAGCTTGGACTTGCACTGATCTCATGGAACAAAATGTTGTAACCTTGCGTACTTCTGATACCAGCCTGCATGCTAAATATAGGTTAGGATATATGTGAAGCTCATGCTTTGTGCTCTCAAAAGCAGGTCTATGAGGCAGATACCAGTCCTGCATTAGCTATGTTGTATTTTCTTTTAAAGAAATGTAGGCTCCACAGAATCAAAGAATCCCTTTTTAATTCACAAAGTATTTCTATTGCACTTCTTTCTTTTAGAATTGTTCTTCAAACAAGCTTCAAACAATGTTATTGTTTTTCATGGAATCAACCTGTGGCTTGGCTTTTCAGCACTGATAGATTTGTGTGAGGCAGTAGTTGCTGACAAACTTGTGAGTTGTTAACAGCGCATTTGGTATGTTTATTTAGGCTCAGTCTTATTATGACTCAATTTAACTGCTAAATTAAAGAGAGAATTGTTTTTACATGACCAGCAAAATGTTTATTGTAAGCGTTTTCTTCAAGTTTGTTGTTAGTATTTTTATATCTAAATATGCTTTATTGACTGCCTATTACAGAGCTGGTTTTTGCAAATAGCATACAGTTTGAGGATTGAATTTAAGATGTGTTTTGTCTGTGAGTAGGTATTTGGTTCTGATAATTCCCTGTGCGTTTTTAGAATTCATTTGAGATGTTTGAATAGAAATGAAGTGTACAGCTAACAAATAGGTTGCTCTTCTTAGCTGGAAATGATGTATTGTCCAAGAATCAACGCATGGAACTATTCATCCAAAAGTCACGTTTTTCTGTAACTGTTTTTTCCATTTCTTCTCCCTGTCTCTCCAGAAGTGCTGTTCAGTTCTTTATTCCTTTTGCTTCTTTCTTATGGTGTGCTGCTGTGTTCTGTTCTTACACAGCATATTAATCAAGGTAGTTTTCTCTAGAAAAGCCACAGACTGCATCAGTCTTGTCCCACTTGTAAAGGTGTTAGAACCTCAGTATGGAGACAAGATGCTTCTCCTTGGCAGGTCTGAACTTAAAAAAACTGCCCTTGTCCTGCCAATAGCACAAAAGGGTCACTGCTGCCATTTTAAGAGCTGCAAAATGTTATCCCTACAAAGTAGTTGGGATAGTTTGCACCATTTTAGAGTTCTGTTAGGCAGAGTTCTAGCTTTCAGTGTTAATTCCTTTATCCATGTGTCTGTGTTTCAGCTGGTTTACTGGAAGCTCAAACACAGAATTCAAAACGTTCCCATGACAGGTAAATACTCTGAAGGCTATGCATGGCTGCTGGATCCTCTATCTGTTCTCAATTCAAATTCAATCTAGCCACATTAAATCTTACAATTTAGGCACTGACTACCCCCCACCCCTACCCCCACCCCCCTTTAAAGGGATATTGAAACAAATGAAAGCTAGATTTGTTTCATATAGATTAGGTTGTATTAATGTTAATGTTGACTGTCACTGGAATAGGAAGGCTATTTAGATAGCTTTTTCCATCTTTAAAGGGGTTATGTAGTTTATAAGTTCTTGTGTTTAGCAGCAGAAAACAGGAAGGATTTGGAGCATAAAAATGTTACCTGGTACAAGACGTTACACTGCTATAATACTCATCAAGAATATCTTTTGTAAACAGGAATACTGTCAGCTTTCTAAAATTACAGAGAAATCATGAATACGTGAAATTCCTCTTTAATTTGCATACTAACCAATACGTAATTGCTAGATTACTATTTAAACATCAGCTTGCCTTTCTGTTTACTTAAAAATATTTGATATTTTGTGTAGCTGTATATACTCTGTTTTACTGCTTTTATTGCACAAACAGATGTCATTATTCCAATTTAAGATTTCTTACATATTTTTCTAAGAAGATTTTTGTTGTTTATTTTTATTTTTAAACAACAAAAAGATGTTTGTGGGTTTTTTTTTTGAGTGATGATTTTATGCATAAATGATGCTGCTAGGCAATTATCAGCCCAGAGACTTTTCAACACATGTATTCAAAATAAACACCAGATCAGTGACATGATCATGGTTTTTGGGAGGTAAATAATCCCATTCTAAGTATCAACTTTCAAATTGGTATAATTGTGCAAATCCACATTTTAGAAAACTTTGTTTAATTACAGAAAAGAAAAACATAAAACTAGATGAAGGAAGATACTAGGATTAAGGTGAACCCCCTTACCACTTGCGTGGCTCAGCTGGCAGAACAGAGACAGAGGGATATTTTTGTTCACTTCAGTAGCATGTTATATGGTTGAGTTTAAACTGCGGTAGAAGACAGCTTGAGTTTAAACAGCTGATGTATAAGCAGATGAAGGAAATTAGTGCTATCATTCAACCAATATTAACCATATTCACACGTGGCTCTGCTTTGGAGAACCGAGGACTGTGAGTAGTAGTAAACTTCTGTCCTTAACAGTCACTTCATAAGTTAATGTAGTCTTACTTAAGACAGGTGTGTAACTGCAGTTGAACTGCTGAGGCTGAGATTTAGGTTGTTTAAACAGCTGCTAATACAGGTGGTGTGTGCATGTTTGTGGAGGGGGGTGTTTTGGTTTTGTTTCTTTAATGATTTTTTCACTGAAACACAAAGCAGGTGCATATTACAGTTAGTTTGCTCCATTGCTGGTTATCTTAGATTACTGTTTAAGGTACATAGATCGTGCAGGAGCAGCTTTGTTTAAAATGTGTGGCCTATAGCTTAAGGAAGATTAATACAGCCAGAATACTCTTTCCAAAATGATGAGTATAGTTTGGATCTTTCACACTTTTCCAATACCCTAGATGGGACTATTTTGCACACTTTTGGCAAGTACTTGGATTTTAACAGGCATGTTCAGTTGCCAGGAGTCATTTGCTGGTCATTTTCAGAGCTACCAGCTTTTAGACTTCCAAGTCTTTCATTTTTATACTTCTAATGTTCTTGATTTTTAAATCCCCAGATTTTGCTGACATTGTCTTGTAAAAAGAATACTCATTTAAAATTAAAACTTCTAATTCTCATCTTTAAATATTGTTGTTATAAATCTGTAAAGTCGGGAAAAAAATATGTAGGTCTCTGGCTTTCATCTTCTTATTGAAATCTCATGATTGCCTTTTCTTGTTAAATCTTGTTTTTGTCTGTTGGGCTTTGGCAATAGGGAGCAATATATATTGTACTTATCCTAATGCTGGACTGTGTTCATGTTTTCAGTTGGCACTGAGAAATGGCTCAGTAGTACACTTCCTTTTTAGCAGACATTTGAGTCTGTTAGTATTATTGGCTAATTTCTCATATTGGCTGCTTTGACAGTTGTCTGGCATTTCTGTCCTCACAAGGTCTTCATGGAAAACTACCAATGGTGTTTTGTTTTTCTGTTTGGGGATTTTTTTTCCTTCTAATATTTAAATTTCATCGTTTTCTAGAGATCAGGAACACTTTTTGCCCCCTTCTGATTTTGATTTCCAGTCCATAGGGTTCTGAATATAGAAACACTGCCTTCAATAAAATATGACGTTTGCACAACAACTTCTTTTATTGTTCTGTAATAATCTCTTTGGATGAAGTGTCTCTCTTGAATTATTATTTTAATTAGTTTTGATTTGCTTTGGTTATCATTCTCTCCTGCACATACAACAAACTGTCTCACAGCAAAGTTTACTCTGAAAACTGTCCCATTACAATTAGAGTCACTGAAAAATTACAGATCAGGTTCTCCTGATGCTATTCACTGCGAACAGAGTAAGAGGTTTTTAAAGTTCATCTTGTCTCAGACAAGCTGTTACAAAGTGTGACCCCACCAGAGAGCAGAGTACAAATGCATATCAACTTGTTTCAAGGAAGAATAAACATTGAAGAAAGGCTGATTGGGGCTTCACTTTAAGAAGTCTTCAGTAGGTGAAGTTTTTGGAGTCAGCCTGCATCACAAAGAGCTATCCAAGTCAAAATAAAACAATGAGTTTCTTTACAAAAATAAAACTCTGGCTTTGTAGAGTTTTCTTTCTAAAGGACTCCAAACGACAACTGTGCTTTAAGCAAGGGCCAGGTTGTCCCAGGTCAGGGACAGAGATGCTCAGAAGATGCTTCAGGCAAGCATTTAAGTTGGGCTGGATAAACTTGGTCTCTGTCTCTCTGCATAAATACCAGTAGGAAGCCAATGTTTTGAAAAATTAAACTTTTGAAAATATTCATATTTACAGCTATATACTAAGGCACTGAATCATTATCTACAGCCTAATATGTAAGTCAGGCTTTTACCATATTGCTTATGTAGAAAACAGCATATATCTAGCACTCCCTAGCATCTAGAAATCCTGACCTATCTTGCAATAATGATTTTTATTATCTAAATTACTCATTTTTGAAGGATTTCTTAAAAAGATAAAACCAGTGATTGTATTTTGTAGAACGCATACTGTCCTCTCATCCTCTGATGTCTTGTCAGAATATTTGTGCTCTTTATATTAATGCCAGATGTACCAGCTGATTGTTCTATCGATTAGTATAGATAACACAGTAGTTCAAGCACAGCTACCCCACTTGGTGCATCTTATCTCATAGTCAAGATTAGGCTTCAGAATTCAATAGTGTTCAAGGAGCTGGTAGTGAAGAATGAGAGTCCAGCAATGCTACTGCGTTTTCTATCTGTGAGAAGTGCTAAACATTCTGTGAACATTTCATAGGTGTCTGGGGCTTCTGGCTCTTTCAATGACATTCGGAGGTTGTGGAGCTTCAGGGGTCAGTCCCCACCTCATCGTTCTTCCCCTCTGTGTCCTTGCCCTGCAAGGAGTGGTGGGAGCACCCTGCTGCCAGAGAGGGAGCAGGGCACATCCCCTGCGCGGGGGCAAGAGGGAGACACGCAGTCCTGATCCCTTTTCTCGCAGCATTACTAATGCTGGTGGTAACATTAGCTGGATGTAGCTGCTTTAGTTACCATATGTATCCATCTCTTCAGGCTGTTCATGTTATATGGCAGTTTTGGCAGTCTGCCGGGATTTTTCTGAGTAATGCGAGTGATGGGGAATAATAATATTAACCCCTTTCTATCTTAGCCAACCATAAGTGTTTTTTTATGGATCAGAGAGAGCTTTGTAACCTCCCCTGCCCACATTTTCTCCTCCTTCGTGCCCCTCAAAATGTCACAGAGCAGTATGCATTAGGTAGCCTAAATAGAGGTGGCCGCTGCTACCTTCTGAAAACGGTATGACATTACCACGTATGTGATAAAATGGTTTTCTTGTCTTATCAAAGTTCACAAACTGTGCTGTTATTTGGTTGTTTAAGGTGACAACTTCCAAACAGGTAGGTGCCAGTCAATCATATGTGAAAGTGGAATTACAGTCCTCATTGCTAAATAACAGGGCTGCATATGGATAAACTTCCTAGGGAGGCGATGGTGTAAAAAAGGAAGATAATGTGATTCTTCTCTATATTTTTTCCAGCAATTTGAAAAGATAATGTGTGATTCTCTGTTTTCCCCTGTTCTACTTCACTGCCAAGGGCAAATTTGAATGGCAACCACAGTGGTTAATGCTGACAACCTTTCTCCATCCTTATCTCTCTTATGGAAGTGAAAGATTTGCAGTTGCACTATAATACAGCACTGCAGGCTTTTTCTGGGGTGAAGCAAAAGCTAATGCTTCCTAGGCTCTCCACGGAGTGATTTCTAGATCATCAGAGGGCTCTAATACTAGAGCTGCTTACTAGAGATGATCATGTTAAGGTAACATTATTAAAATATTGACAGCATGTCGCTGCCTTAAGGATAAGACAACTGTATTTTGAAAAAGAAAGGACAGAGAAAGTATGAATAAACCGTCATTTTCTAATATAGGGAAATGAACATAGAAAAAAATGCTTATGGGTTTGAATTTCCAGGAAACAACGGAAGACCACAAATAGATCTGTTTTGCTAACACTGCAGTTATGCTAATCAGTTCGATTTCATTATGAAAGTCTTCATCAAAGACATTATTACCTCCAACAGCCTTCTTCCACTTATGCCTTCCTTCCACTTTTGCCTTCCTTCCTCACCCTGTCACTGGAAGATGTAAATTTTGATGCTGTGAACTGTATTCACTGTGGGACAGCAAGGTACATATTGTTGACATACTGCAACCTCACCTAGCATATTGCATATCAGCAGACCTGCATATCCTCAGACTTGTTTGTGAGCTTCCCCGGGCTTCCTGCCTGGGAGCAAACAATACCTATTAACTCACTCTTGAGTTGCCACTAATTGAAGCAGCATAATTATCAAATACTTGGACTCATTCCACATCTGAAATAAAACAGCTGTGTTATAATGTTATGATCAAATTCTTTCACTGTTATATGACCTAATATATTAACGGTTGGGAATCATGCATTCATGACTCACAATCTGTCACTAAACTATACTAATTTCATCAATGGTCTTTTGGGTAAGTTTCTCTGAATGGGTACTGGTTTTTACTTTTAATAATGCCTTTACTTAGTCTGAAAGGAAGTGTGGCTGTTTCATGCCATCAGTTCCAAGAGGACTGAGTTAGTAGTCTCTGGTCTACAAAAGAGTAATGAAGAAACTAGGAAGAAATGAAATATTTCTGTAAAGGATTGGCTTCACAAGAGACCAACTGACTCATCAATCTAGTGAGACGTAGGCCAGCTCCTGAGAGCACTCAAAATTGTCCTGGGTTGCTGCTCAAGGACCTGTCTGCATATACTTTATGTAGATTGATTGCTCTGGAGAAATAGTAGTACAGCAGATTGCAGACTAACCCTTGCTACAACAAGATTAAGGGTGAAAAATTAAACAATTTCATTCTTGCTAAGCAAAAGATTAATATCTTGCTTGCAAAATATAATCAGTTAAAACTACAAGCAATAAAACATCCTTCTGAATTCAACTAAACATAACTTCTCTTCAGCTGCTCAAGTATTTGCATTTGCTTGGGAACTGGAAATTTAGCATGCTTCCACACAGGCTGGCCTGCCTTTCACACCTTTCAAAACAAAATGGATCTGCCCTCTTTTTCTTTCTTTTTTTCTTTTTTTTTTTTTTTTTTTTAATCTATTAGGAATGCAGCCACCAAAATGGCAGCATAGTTAAATGGCTTCTGAACAATGTCATTTAGAATTAAGAATTTAGAATTTCAAAATTGGAAATGTGAACAAGGAGGGGAGAAAAGAGTTTAAATCCTGCAGAGTTAAAACAGTAGTGCAGGTTGCCAAAATAGATCTTGGGGAAGAACTAGCTAAAGGTATAAAATCTCATGATATTTTTCTTTCAAATGTACCAGAAATAGGAAGGTCTGCCAGAGGTCAGGGGACCTTAAAGATGATGGGCCTATAAAAGGGAGCACTTCTGAAAGAGAAAGCCAAAGATTAAACTTTAGTGAATTCTTAGCATTAGTGTTAACTGTGAGGAACTTGGGATATGGCTACTTCCTCCTGACACTGAAAATAAAGACCAAGGGTGCAATTTCTGATTTTGCTGAGGTCAGTTGGAGTCTGGGCTGTAGGTCCTTGGGGCTTCCTTACACCTGTGTCTGGAGGCGCAGGCTCCTACCTTCCTCCTTAGGTTAGTGCTGCTGTCCAAAAGTGATAGTTTGTGGTTCCAGCTGAAAAGTGAAAGAAATAAAAAACATGGGGACAGTGATCAGCTTAACCATCAAGAACCACCTAGAAAGCCTCATGACGGCAGGCATTACCACTGGAATAGCAGTTTATTGTTAGATCAATCTAAGCATAAGCCTACCCTGAGGAGCAATGTCTAGTTTCATAGACACCACAGGTTTCATAACTGACTGACAAAATGAACAGTAACAAATCATCAAGACAAGGTGATATTCCAAGGGTAGCACAGATACGAAATTTCTGAACAGAAGTAGTGTCTGTTGTTTATCTGTTGGTCTGCCTTGATAGCAGAGGAATGGGAAGTAACAAACACTTTGATGGTCTTAGAGTTGTAGAAATGACCCTAGGAATTGAACTAGGAAGCTAATTTCCAGTACTGGAGAGCTGGTACTAACATTGCAAAGATCAGAATCACTGGAAATGTGGTAAAAAAAAAAGAACCTCCAAGACTCAAAATGGCATTTATAAAGAAATGTAATGTTTTATGAAGGGGTCAGTGAATATATGGGTAGTTACCTTGACTCTTTCAGCTTTGGTTTGAATTTTCAGAAAGAAAGATATGCTTAGAAAACAAGCTACTGTGTAGTAAGAGGAAATGACCTCTAACTTAAAGGATAAGAAATGAGGGGTAGAAATAAATCAACAGTTTTCAAAATAGAAGGAAAAGGAGTGAAGTTTTAAAATGCTCTGTGCTGTGAACTTTCCTGTTGAATCTGTACACAAATGATCAGCTTTAATCTTAGGCTTAATTCAAACACAATAAAACACTCAGAACTTACTGAAGGATGTAACAGAATTTTCAAGCAATGAGAAAAATGTTAAAATGCTATAGAGAATATTAAATCAGAAAAATTTGTTTTTCAGACATCTTATCAAGCATACAGTACCTAATCTAGCTCTTCACAGAGGCCACTCACAAATGAATTGAAGGATGCACAAAGAATTGTGGCCGCTTTCCCTGACCTGCTGCTGCCCAGCAGCTCCTTCTGCATCTTGGGGCTCAGAGGTCTGTGTTATGTCAGTGCCTTGTGGCACACCATCTTATGCCAACCTCATGTGTGCTCGAGACATGAAGGACTGAGTGGATTAGTCTATATCCAAAATAACAGTTTTCAAGAAGCCTATCTTACTCTTCTTCCCCTCTTCTTTTTTAGACCACAGATAAATCTAGATGAACTGGTGATGCCATCTCCACCTGTTGTTTTTACTGATCAAAAACAGCACATTAGGCAGTTGTGGCTTCAGTTTAGAGGAAGGGGAAATTCCTGGCTCCAACAGCAAATCTCCCTAACTTAGCTGGGATGATCACCTTTAACTGCAACTCCTGCTTGAAGAGGTTTAAAAATTGTTTAGTGTTTGGTCTCATTGTGTCTCTGTGTTATTTCTCAAGCTGTTCTCTAAGACGAGAGAAATGAAGCTGCCAATATTAATTATTTCACCAAATCCATCTTGTCTTTGCAGAAAAATGACAGAGGACACCTTCTGAAAAAAAAAAAAAAAATCTGTTGCAGTAAAATCTCTCGGGAAGTTATGTGGGCACTTTTTATCAGTAGGTCAGGTACCAATCAGTAACCACTCAGACGGTACCTAAATCTGTGTCTGTTTGCATGGAAATTTATCAGTTTTAGTCAGGAAAGAATCCCTTCTCACTTATGTTGGCATTCACCTGCATGGTTATACCTACAATCTGCTTTCCCTTTGTCTTCCAAACAAGCAATGTAGCATCCAGTCTTCACATGTAGGTAGAAGCTCATCTCACTTCTTGTTGGGTGTGAAGACAGTAATTTCAGTAGGGCTGGTCTACAAATTGGCTTCAATGGGATTGTGTATCTGCTACCAAGAGGCCAGGCAGTTACCTTAGTCACTGATGGTACTATTCAGTTGACTAAATACAGATGTCTAACACCTCTTTAGATGCCCTAGGGTGTTCTGGTTAGTTTCTGTCTTTTACTCCAGAAGGCTTTAGGTATCCTGGGGGTCCAAAGTCTTATCTGCCAGTCATGATCTGATCTCTGTGATAACCACGAGTAACTAAGATAGCATTAGATACCTATGATGAGTATGTCAAGTGGAAGTGTAGCTGGGGAGGAATAACTCCAGGCAGCAGTTTGTGCTGGGGGCTGACCAGCTGGAAAGCAGCTTTGCGGAAAAGGACCTGGGGGTCCTGGTGGACACCAAATTGAACATAAGCCAGCAATTTGCTCGTGGGGCAAAGAAGGCTAAAGGTATCCTGGGATGCATTAGGAGGACAGCTGCCAGCGGGTCAAGGGAGGTAATCCTTCCCTTCTACTGAGCAGTGGTGAGGCCACACCTGGAGTGCTGGGTCCAGTTCTGGCTCCCCTAGGACAAGAGAGACATGGACATAGTGGAGGGAGTCCAACAAAAGGCCACAAAAATGATGAAGGGACTGGAGCACCTCTCCTTTGAGGAAAGGCTGAGAGAGCTGGGACTGTTCAGCCTGGAGAAGAAAAGACTCAGGCGGGATCTTATGAATGTATATAAATAACCAAATGGAGGGTGCAAAGAGGATGGAGCCAGGCTCTTTCCACTAGTACCCAGTGCCAGGCAAGAGGCAGCAGGCACGAACTGGCACACAGGAGGATCCATCTGAACATCGGGAAACACGCTTTTACTGAGAGGGTGACCGAGCACTGGCACGGGTTGCTCAGAGAGCTTGTGGAGTCTCCATCCTTGGAGATATTCCAAAGCCATCTGGACGTGGTCCTGGGCAACCTGCTCTGGGTGGCCCTGCTGGAGCAGGGGCTGGACCTGGTGCCTCCCGAGGTCCCCTCCTGCCTCAGCCTTTCTGTGATTCTGAGGCAACTGAAGTGTGAACCAAGAGTGTGCAATGTGAAGGTACAGTTACCCGAGATCCAGCTATTTTCAAATTTTTCATACAAAAACGAAGGCTGAGCACATTTTATTTCTATTTTCTGTACTTTAAATTTATTTGTGGCTGTATTTCATGGCTGGCTTAAAATATTGTGTGTACAGATGCCTGCAAACTGCAAAAGATGCCAGAAATATGACCAGGGATACCAGCTATTAGGGGGCAGAAAGAGTGGCAGTAAGCTAAATTCTTCGTGTTTTACATCAGGTAGCTCTGCAGAGGCATATTCATGAATGAGAGGAGGAAAAATTGTATCCTAATATTGAGCAAGAACAAAATACTGCTAGTAATTTTTAAAGTATGTTTTTATCTATTGAGCAAGAGGGAATTAAATATTCGTCTTGCCCAATAAATGACAAAATCCACTATTTTTCTATAACCGCCCTAGTAGAAAAATGCTGTGGACAAAACTCAATGCTGTTAACTATTCAGTGCAGTTTCAAAAGGGGTGTGAAAACATTTTACTTTCATATTAAGCATGGATCAAAAAAAAGCATCCATCCGTAAGGACAGAAACCTTTCTAAATCACTCCCCCCTGAACTGGCCTAATCTGAAGAGCCAGGCCATCGAGCCCTGGGTGGTCAGCAAGCAAAAATCCCATCTCCAGGGAGTTTACGGCGTCCTCGAGGCCGTTTTTTAGTGCAGGCCGGGCTGTAACGAAGCAACTGTCTCCAGGCAACTGCGCGGGGAGGCCCAGGCGGGCGGCGGCACCCTGCCTCCAGCCGCTGCAGGCCCACAGCCCCGCCGCGGCCTTTTCGGCAGTCTCGGGCGGGCAAGTACGCCCGGGCATTAGTTGCCCACGTCGGTCTTGGTTTTGCTGGGATTACCCCAACATATTGATCAGCTCCGTGCTCTCGGCTGTGCCAGTGGTGCTTGTCTAAACGTCATTTTTGAAGCTGAGGCCAGACAAGCTCTCAAAGCAAAAACAATACATTTACAGGCCCAGCTCAAAATAACAGCTCAGATAGAGTTAATCCAATTAACGAAATCAGTGTACATCATCAAATCTATATGTTTAATATCATTTCTCCCCATCTGCTTTACTAAGTGCTAAACTAGCAATGTATGTATGAAACTTCTGGTAAAAGATAACAATATGCATTTGCTGTCCTTCTGACAAAACTCATCACTTTGCCGTTTGCATTGTTTCGTTTAGGACCACTCCAGCCACTGCATAAGCTGCAAGCATACAGCAGTCCACTTCACCCAGAGTTTAGTTCCAGCATAACATTTTGAATCCTCTGTAGCAGGGAATTGTAAGCTCTGAAATAATTTGCTACAAAAGCTAGCAATTAAAGATGATTTTTTCTTTTTATAGTATAATTTGAATAATCCTTCATGTGATTGTTGATTTGGGAGCTTATAATTTTGCAAAACTCTGTTCTGAGACAAAATACTATTGGCAGTTCAGAAGATTAAAAGCTTTCTCCTTTACTTAGGGGAATAAATAGATGGAAAGAGGGAAAAGGAAATGAAAGAATGATTCCCAGAATAGGAGTAAACACAAGATTGTTTCAATACTACCATTTTGTTATCAGTGCCGATATTATGAGTGTTGCCGAAGCCGTCCCAGCAGGAGCACTTGCAGTTCAGCTGCACCAGTGCGTTCCTGCTTATATGTGCTAGTCCTGAACCATTAAAATTGATCAGAAACCTCTCTACATTTGCTTCCTACCAGCATGTCTGTTACTGAACTACAGGAAGCAACAGTTCAGTTTCTTCCAAGTTCTCCTGTGCAATAGGTTAACAAAATGTCAGGATAGATCCACTTCTCGTCTGTTACTTTGCTGGCTGTTTCCTTTCCCCAGCCTCAATTGGCAGGTTTGTGGGTGATGCTGACAAATATGCTGTAAGGTTTGCTTTGCTTTTCCCGCTTCTCTCTTCTTCCTCAATTCTAAAAAGTCCTCAATAAATGAGTTCTGTCAATGACCACACATTAATAACAGATAACTATATACTCATTTTATAGACAGCTTCTGTGTTGTTTTGACATTCATTAATGCTATTCAATCCGGAGATACCATTTAACTGATCTTAATAGCTCAATCCAAAAAACCCGCTGAAACATTTTAAATGTTTCAAATTAAATGCCTTCTCCAGCTGTAATGTTTTAAAAGAAACTAAAAGGTTCTAGGTGAGAGAATGTGGCATATTATGCTGCAGAAACACATCAATGCACTGATAGTCCTTCGTGAGTACTAGCTTCTGTGATCAGTCTCTTTCAGCCCATAATTATTATTATAGTCAGTAAAACATAAATGGTATCTGAATTTGCAGTTTAGACAATGGATTTACACCTCTTAAGCAAGAATGGATTTAAGGGCAGTGGCCTCTCATTCCAGTCCTCAGAAGCGTAAGGAGTTTGGGGTTAGGTGTGGGTGCTGCAGGACAGGTGGGTTGGCAAGGAAAGGAGCCGAGAAGTTGCACGTTTTGTTCATGCTGGTCTTCTTCAGCTGGAGCGGGAACCTCAGTTCAGGGATAGCAAATCACTGCAGACGGGATTGGATGCTGTGGGGATTATTTGTACCTGCTAGGGCTAGGCTTTCTCCCAAACTCTTCCTCGTTTGCAATACCAGTAGGTTCTATTGCTAAATGCTTTATCCTTTGTTTTCTTTTTCTTTTTCTTTTTCTTTTTTAATTTGGTTCAGTTTTATTAGTAACAGAACTGGTTCACAGTTGACATTTGGTGCACACTTAATACTTTACCACTATCCATGTTCTTGAGATGATACCACCATATTTCTTTTTCCACTTTACAACTGCCATGAAGTGGGAGAGCAGAGCCAGTTACAGGTCAGATATCTTGTGCAAGCTGGGCTTTGGTGTCAGTCCTTGGAAAGGCTTTATCTGAGTCGGAAACTTTTACATAAACTTGATAATAAGAGTAGCATGTTTCTGCCAATAGGACTTCAGGATTTCACTACCCCATATTAATCTCTGAGGGTTGGATTGATAGCTTGCTATATATATATATGTTGCTTTCTGCTTGAGAAAGAGATTAGAGCTGCATCCCACCCATTCCATGATTAGATCTCCATCCTGAGAGCATGATATATATATATTCTGTTTCTGTGAATATAGATTAAGCTGCTTGTTTTCTCCTTTTCTTCATCCAGAATATTTTGCCCTTAGCTCAAGGTAGCAGCAGGAGAGAGAAAGCTGCCTGCTCCTGAGAAAGTCCAAGGCCTGAGGTGCCCTAAACCTCTCCATGAGGTGCGAAGGAAACAGGAGAGCTTTTTGGGGTGCACGAGGCTCGGTCGGCTCTGCAGGCAGCAGCGATGCTGTTCAAGCGTGTGGCTCTCCTGCCCTTCTGCTTCCCGCAGAGAGAAATGTAAAGTATGCCGGCAATCTGTAACGCCCCAGCCTACTCCTTTCTTTCTTCTCCACCTCCTGCTCCACCCCCACGTTGGGACTTTTAATAAATCTGTCAACAAATAAATGAATGTCCTGGAAGGGAGAGTGGCTGAGCATTTTGGACTAGACCTCTGAAACCAGAGGGGAGCGAGCAGAAACAACAGCTGTGTGTCACCTGGGGACCTGTCACAGGATGAAGGATGCATTGAAGCTGACTGCAGGGGGTTGTCTTCTCCATTTTGGGAGATCCATAGGGAATAACAACAACAAAAAAACCCAGCTGCAATCCAACTCATAAACCTTTCTGGTGATCCTGGGTTTGTCCTTTGTTCTTCCTGGATATTTTTTATATAGTTAAAACTCTCTCCTTTAATGAAAGTATTTATTATATTCCCTCAATGAATATGGTATTGTAGGTTTTCAGCATTCAGTAGTAATTTCTTAGAAAACATTATTTTTTCCATACAGATATCTTATTTGAGAGGTACTTAATCTAGTCAAATTCAGATTATTTTATTGTTCCATTATCTGATTCCCTATTTATTAACATAAATGTCTCTGCTCTTCAGAGACAGGATTTTTGCTTCCTATGTTTATTTTCCCATTGCATTCTCAAATTTCATAAATATCTCCTTCTTTTATCATTTATGAAATTAAATTTCATCCCTTAAATAAATAAAAAAAAAAGAAGTACTGTCTTAAAAAGTAAGTTTATCTAATAGCATCAGGCACCTATAATTATTTCCATATATTTTTGCATGAAACAAATCTAGTTTAATGCCAAGTCCAGCTTCCTGCTATAATATAAATTTTCCTGGTTTGTTCTATAAAGACCATAATAGCTAGACACGTTTTGTTGGAAGAGTACCAGTTTTGTAATTAGTAAAAATGTGAAAATGTAAAAATGTGAGAACTGTTATTACTGAGATCATGTTAACTATGAAGATTTTCTTTCTCATTGGTGGCCTTTTAAGTAATGCTTTTGAGAAATACTGCTTTGTCCAGATAAAAAAAAAAAAAAAGCAGATAAAAAAAGGTGTATATAAAAATGAGTAAACTTACTATATATGGAAAATCCCAGCTCATTAACGACAGTGGCAAGATGCATCTTGACTTCTGTGGATGACAAGAATACTTTATAAGTACAAATAACTGCTAAAATGACATTTTATCCAGATTTTTGAAGCTCAATAGGATTTGTTTTCTCTCATTGGTAAAATCCTACCAAGTGGTAATCTTTCAATGTTAAATTTTGTAATTCATAAATTTCATAAATTTCAGAGCTGAATGGGCCCTGACCCCAGCGGGGAAAATGGTTTTTAGGAGGTATCCCAACATGCTTTACTGTGACCATTAGTTTGCCTGTTCCAGGTAATATCATCTTCTGTGGCGTGCTTGTATGTCTATAAAGGCGTTCCTGTAAGTATATAAAATCCACTAATGACTGGCAGGCAACCACTGGCAGTAAATAAAATAACATGATCTAATAAGTTTGTTTGTGGGGAAGAGATGGGTTTAATTAGCATAACTCATAAATCACTATGGCATTCCACCCTCAGTTTTAAATCCACAAAGAATGGGTAAAAGTGTAGTTATTACTGAAACAGATCAGAAGAATCATCCCACAGTTTTCCACTCTGTGCATGTAATCAGTATGGACCACAATAAAACTGAAATAGCTGGGCTTGTTACTATGTTACATATTTCAGGAAGCCAGGACACCATACTAAAAAGTCCTCCAAACATGTGAATGTTTACAGATGTTTCCAAGACTAGAAATAGAGGCTTGCATTTGCCTCTTGTTCCAATTTCTCTTAAGAATTTATTTGTTCTATTTGTTGTGTTGTTTTGTTGGTGGTAGTGGTTTGGTTTGTTTTTGTTTGATTTTTGTTTTTGTCAGAGAGCATTTATTTTCTTATTTTAGTACAATTCTTTGTTGGTAATGTGAACATGGCATTTGTCTTGGTTTTGTGCCTTGTAGGTATTAGTGACCAGAAATAATCTGGAAATGTTTCTAGTGTGACTATGTGTGATTACCATCTTTTTCCCAGTTTTCTACAGTAAACTTTTTAGGTAGAAGCTCTGTTTCGCCATTAGACATTTGAAAAACAAAGTTGTCCCATTATTTCAATTAAGCCTCTTCACTGTACAAAATTTAATAATGTAGGTTACTCATTCTGAAGTTTACTTACATGTGTATGCTTAGTCTGTGTATGGCTTTTCAGGAAAAAAAAAAAAAAGTAAAATCAGATTCATCTTGGACTTATTATGAGGCTTTTCTTGTGCAGTTTTCCATGTAAAAGAAATAGGGGAAAGGAAAAAAGATGATGCTATTCACTGCATATTTTGCCTGGTAAAGTTTCCGATATTATCATTACAAAGCTCTGAGGTTTGCTTGTTGGTTTTGGCCTGTGACAACATTAGAGTTTGGCATAAAAGGATACATATCTCTGTTTGTGTATATGGTCATCAGCAGGACTTGGTAGTTGAATAAGTGTTTTTGAGGTGAACGATACGAACAAGGAGTACTAACGGCAAGTGTGGTAGGCTTTCTGTAGTTAACCTGCTTTTTACTTTGTGTACAACTTCTCTTCTTGTGAGATAAATTAGAAGTTTCTTCATGGAAGCTACATTTTTGTATATGCAAGTCTGGGAAGGCCAAGTTTCAAGAAGTTTAATATTGTTTATCTATTTTCAAACATTTACTTTATCAAAATACATCTAGATATTTTTAATCTCTTAGTGAACAGCAGTTGGGATGAAAACTGCTTAAATAAAGTCCCTGAAGGCCCATAGGCACCAAAGAATTTAGGAGAGGATTAGTGTACTGAGCATGGTATCTTTGACCAAAATGTAATTGTAGCCCGAAGTGAAAGACAAGATACTCCAAGGCATTTGAAAATTGTTGATAGCCTAACATAGCTAAAGAAATCAAATTGCAGTCCTTTATTTGGTTATGAAAGCTCTAAAATAAGTTCATATTAATGAACAACCGGGTTTTATTCATAGTTCTACATGTGCAGTGTGTTACCTGGTATCTAGTATCTTAGCTTTAAGAAAATTTACCTCCCGCACTTGTAACATCTCTGTGAATTTTGCACCTTTCTCTTTGTGTTTCAACTTGACATTATCTGAATAATGACCAGATCAATGTGGCCTTCTCCTTTCCTCCTCCCCACCTCCACCACCCCAAAATACTGTAAACCAACTTGGTGAGGGTGCCCAAGACCTTGCCATACATATTTTCCAAAACTCCCTCATAAACACTGAGCTGGGCTGTATTGAGTGTTAAGAGACTGAAGATACCATATGTTGTAAGACGATTATTCCATAATTTGAATTTCTCATCCTGCAAAGTAGTTGTTGGATATTACTGTGTATCAAATGCTATGTGAAAATACGTTTGTATGAGCTATGCCTGACATATGACATTTGCTTTTTCCTTGCTGGTAAGCGTTATTTATCTTTTTTCTTTTTCCCTCAAACTGAGTGTGGTCCGGGAGCTGATTTATACAGGCTTTAGTCCTAAACCCTGTCCATACTCCTTTGCCTCTACTTCTCTTGCTTATTCACTTAACTTTCACCATAATATTCAGAAGTAAATGCAGATAAATATGATTTGGATGAGGGTTGATATTCTTTTGGTTCTAGTAATCTGATCAAATGACTGTATTTTTATATATCCAGAGGTTTAATTTCAATCTGCTGATTGGTAATGCTAATAATCATTTTAGTTGTATCATATTACTGGCAATTTTAGTCAAAAGGACTCCATGTGATTATCACATTATGTATAGTTGTTAGTGAGATGAAAAAAAAATAGCTGAATTACATAGAAGTCTGATTTGACTGAATGTTCTCCTCATAGGTATCAAATAATTTTTGTTAAGACTTGAAAATGCATGAGAAAAAAACCTTTAAAGAGAGAGAGATTTGGGGAAGATCAGATGAAACAGCTAGAAGTCTCAAACAATGGTAATAACTGGAAATAGTGTTAGATGTTATTTTTAATTTGTGATTGATATATACAGATGTCATGGGCTGTAATTATTTCAAATTCTACGTGTTTTTTTCCCCCAAATAAATATGTTCCTCAGATTTACACACCTGTAATTTTCAGTGTCTGATTGTGCTGGCTTAAATTTCCCTGTTCAGAGACACAACGCAAGTTCCAGCCTCTTTCTTAAACTAACTGATTTTTTGAAACAGCAAAAAAATATTTTGTGCAGTTTACCCCTCTCTGATTTAACCTGTAACTCCTATATTAAGCTGGTTTTACAGAGCAGATGTGCCCTTTTAAGAGGCACATCAAAACTCTTCTACCAATGGATTTAAACTTTGGGGTAGTTTCCTTTCTTTCTTAATCCCAGTAAGGTGGGCAAAGAATCTACGTCCTTCTCGCTCTAGACGTCCAAGTGTCAGGAGGAGTCTGGGGTCCCCCACGGGTTCTCGCCCTTGGAGGTGCAGGCAGGTTGGAGCATTTCCCTCCTGCCTCTCTCCCAGCCCAGGCCCTCCCTGGCCCCTGGTCCTGAGCTCTTTTTGATTTGCTCAGTGGTGTTTGCCAGCACATTGCCCAGCATTTGCTGTCCTTCACAGGTGTAATTATTTTTGGATGATACTTTTTTTTGTTAGTTTTGTGCGTTTTTGTGTTGCAATTTTTTTCCCTGACTGCAGCAACAACCCAGATGCTCTGCCTGTTTCCCAGATTAGTTTACTGGTAACACCTGAAATACAATAATTTGTATAAGGAGAGATTTAATTAAAAAAAAAAAAAATCTCTCTAGTTCTCTCTGTCATCATTCAACAAGACAGTTCCTTTTAGTCATTAAATCTCCTGAATTGATGGTCATCTATTTAAATCTGTTGCCAAAGTAATTAATCCTGGAATGTAATTCCCCCACCAAATCAAATCAGTTTTTTCCTGGAATTATTTTTGAAAGACAGTAATTGTTGTCAGTATAGACCAGGGTCTTTAAGAGAACTCCTAAGGAAAGTTTAGAGGTGTGCCAGTTTCCTTCTTTTGGGCTCCATGAAAGAAGCAATTCAGTCTCTTTACTCAGAAAAGATGTCTCCAGGCAATCATGATAATAGGCTGTGTAACAGAGGTGTGGTGTGGGAACAGAGCTCCCGTTTGATAGAAATATGAAGTGGTTCCACCCCACAGCTCAGCAGGAAACTGATACAGTATTTTTAAGAGAAAAAAATAAATATGGAGTAATAAAGATGGATGAGTATTATTCTTTTTCCCCACAAGGCTCATAGCTTAGCTCTAAAATCAAAACCACGTCGGGCTGGCACACTGCAGCAGAAAGCAAAGGGTAGGAGGTCAGTGGGGCTGGAATATCTTGAGACAGCTCTCCTTGGGTCCAGTTCAGGTTTTTCTCTGCTGGCATAGATTAAAATACCATTTTGCAGAATGTGTAACAGTGGGGGATTTCTGAGTAACGAAACTACCTGCTGTTTGTTTCTACTGTGTTCCCAGGAAATACAGCTTAACTCATTATTTTTGTAAATAAGCAAGATCATAGCAAATAATTATACCAAATAGCGTAGCTGGTTTATCACTGATATCTTAACAGAAATATTCTTCAAAGGTCCTAACTACTGGCTAGCTGCTTCAGCTGAAGGACAGTGCTTAGGCAGTCCATGGCACAAATGGGAAGATGTCATCAGACTTCAGTGTTGATGGCCTCGTAGGCACAAGTACTTCTGTAGTCCTAAAGTATTTCACACCTGGCCCAGGAATGTTATAAAACTAGGGCTATGTTCCTTCAGACTTAAAATACAAAAACAAAACAAACAGAAAAGCCCACCCATCTGTTTCCATAGAATACAAATGCAGAGTGCTGCTGACTAATTGGAGGAATTCTCTCAGTTCATGATTTTGTCTTGTTTTGATTAGTATTTTTTAAATTATATTAGTCAAATAATGTGTTACAATCCACAGTAGTTTTCAGACCTTTGACTTTTTGTGGAGCATATGAAAAAAAAGTTGCTTTTCTCTGCTTTGTTTTGTTGTTGTTGTTTCCTCTCAGAAGATAATATTTATTGCACAGGAGCAAGATGGCATTTCAAAGCGACTTTTGTGCTTGTATAGCAACATGCAGTGAAACTGTTAAAGGTGTAATATTTACATCACCTGTGGCTTTGGAAGAACTCCAAGATTGTATCATTGTCCTCCAAAACAGGAACAAAAGGGAGAAATAGCATATACAATTGCTCAGTTGCCTTTTTGCTGCTCTTTATGGTCTTGCTCAGCAAAAGAATTTTTAGTCTCTCTGACTGTCTGTAGCTTCAGACCACTTCAGAAATAAGTAGCTGAAATGTCAGCTCAGTGCTGGCATTTGCACTTACAGGAAGTCTCATGTATCTGTCTAACATTGGTCTTACTCATAGCAGCTAAGGAAAGTAGAATCTTCCACTTCAGTTCAGGCTCTCAAACTTGTCCTGATTTGTCTTTCTGGTTTTAATATTGCAAGGGTTTGACCCTGGGTGAACTTTAATCACTGCATGCTCTCAAATGGCTTAAGTAAGAGTATTGGAATCAGGAGACTTTGTTTCTTTTTTCCTGGACATTCTTTGTCCAAGGTTGCAAAAAGTCTCTAGATGCGTAGTGTGCAGGTTGGAGCCTTGTTAGAAATAACACAGGTTTAAACAAATAGGTGGCAGGACAGCACATCGAAAATCTCCTGGCTCTGAAATCTGGAAACAATATGGTTGGGTCCTTATTGCTCGGCGTCAAAGCTAATGCTCTGCAGGCTACAGATTTTTTGCTGGTGGTGGTGGTGTGTTTTTGTTGTTGTTGTTGCTGCTTTAAATCTACCTGTTCACTTTGTGCAAGGCCTCAGATCACTGCGGTGACTGGAATTACAAACCAACTTGGAAGAGATGGAAGGGGACAGGTCCACTCGTGAGTCTTAAGACCTGGTTTAAATGCAACTTCAGACTCAGAGCACCGGGAGTGTGCAAGAGCAGAAGACCTGCATGTGTGTGCAGGATTCTTTGATGTAAGATATTGTGCTAGTTGCTTACTGGATGCTATTTGAAAGAGAAGGCTAGGTGAGATGGACTGTTGGTTTGACTCCCAGTGACAATTCTTACAAATCTTGCTAACTAATTTTTAGTTCAAATAGGTAGACTATGGTCCATAGAGAAGTGTTGACTTACCTTCACTTTTTTGAATGCTTTCATTTCTCTAACCCCAAACTGGAATACTTTGTTATTTTTGCAGATGCTTCTCCTTATTCTATTAATTTATGTAACATGACAGCTGGTTAGATGTTATTGTTAGATTAAGCTTTTTAGGTCAATTTCAGAGAGATGGCATGGGCTTTCCAGAATACTGAATCCATGAGTATGACATTGACTCTAACCTAAACAGAGTATTTCAGCATTTTTTGTAACCTTAATTGCCATTCCATATAAAAGCGTACAAAACTAACACATTATTCTTTCCTGAATTGTTCTTGTTCTTGTTCTCCTACTATCAACCCTGATTGCAATATCTTTGTGATTATGAATTTACAGTGCATAGGCATATAAAAATAAGATTGTTGTACTCAAAAGAATACAAAGGCTATGCTTAACTGCATACAAATATTAAGAACATAATTAAGTAGGTGGTTAAGGAAGTCTCATTTGTAACATGTTTCTGTAAATATTACTATGATCTGCCATGTATGCCTTGAATGAGATATATGCTTCAAGATCTTGACTTCTTTCAAATTACTTAAACTGGCCTAAAAACACATTATTTAACTTTGGGATTTAATGTGACTTTCTCTATCCACATCCAATATATAACATAAAGAATAACTTCCCACATTTAGTGTGAAACAAGTTCTTTTATTGGGTATTGACGTTGACCTTATGCTAATCTACTGGGAAATTGAAACAAGCAGACACGGAAGGTGTCACCCTTAGAAAATTACAAATGTAAAAACAGTTTTAACTTGTGATTTTCGTAGTTGTTAGCCCTTGATTTTGACATTAGTTCAGATTGTCTTTATTTAAGGAATAACAGCCCTTCAAAATATGTCACATTTAAATCTTGGGTGACAAAAGAGTTTCTATTTGCAGAACAAAAAAAGTTATATTTTTTAGGTTTCTCTGCATGAAAAAAATAATCATTAATGGTAAATCTTGTGTGTCACATGCTGTGATTTGGTGGTAGCTCATTTGTTTTCGCTGGCTTGTTTGGCAGAAGGGAAAGTCTTCTGAATTTTGTTTTTTTAACATTAGAATGGTATTGTAGTTCTTGCATTTAATTCACTACCTGGTGGGAAGAACACTTAATTTTTGCCCCCTCATTTTAGTATACCAAGCTTTTAATTGCATTTGTTCGGTGCTTTCCTGCCCAGAGATTTTTTATAGAATGTAAATGGGTTTATAGATGGATAGATACAGTTTGATTGATTTTGGTGTGTATGTATATTTATATAGCTATATAGATACACTCATATATACGTGTATGCGTACCTATATCTCAGAAAAAGCAACAGTTTTTATAGGCAATGGAAGTTGCAGGGCTTATATGCATCTAGCATAGCATTGTAGGAAGGCGTTTTTGCTTTTTGGTTATGGTATGACAGCATCCCTACCTACAGGATGTCAAGTTATCAAGAGAAAATGTACATGTTTTTTGAGACAGCTGGTAGAAGCTAATAATGTTTGAGGAATAAAAATCTGAGTCTATTTAACTGTCTTCTCAGTTTATTTCCATTACCATTTACAGGATGTAATTGGCTTTTAAGCATTCTGATACTGATGGTAATTTGTGCTGAAGTTACTATTTTACACTTAAAAAGTGATTATTATGTTTTTCTGCTTTCTATTGAAAGCTATATTTTTTAGGGTTTTATTGAGATCATGGTGTTTAAAACTATAGCCTCAATTGCATTTCTAAATTAATGATATATACATAGAAGATTTGCATACATTTAGCAAGGTTAGTGGACTTGATTCTTAAGCAATTCCTGTAATCAATTTATAATAGAGTTTTAAACATATTAAATGTGAGGAGATACAAATATTGACTAATAAAATTGACAGTTAAGTAGCTAGGGATGCAAAGAACAGGCTCTGTGAACCCGCATATTAAACTTTGCTGGAGATTCAAATGCGCAGCTCACCAAAGTCGGAAGACACTTGGAATATTAGCAGTTTGGAGGAGTAGGAAGATACCTAGTGGAGGTGTATATAGACTGCACATATTTTAGCTATAGCAACAGAGATTTTTCTTCCTTTACTCCTACTTTTAGTATTTTTTAAATGCTCTCTAAATAAATGTCCATGCAGCAGCGGTGAACCTTTATTAAATAACTGAACATAAATGAAGAAATTAATAGTAATTTAGTATACAAATACCTAGCCTAAAGCTGAAGTTAACAGGAAATAAAAACAAAACAAAAACAAAAACAAACAAACAAAAAACAAGTATTTTCTGTATCTTCAGGAAAAAATCCTTATATAAATATAAATATTATAGTATATTCGTGTACTACAATCATGTCCTATATATATTACTAGCTGGGTATGTTGAAAAAAATGGCTTCTCTAGCAGAGAAGTGAAACCTCTGCAATGCCATTTCAAACATGTAGTTTTCATTTTAAAAGTCTGGTATGCAGTAGAGACAGTGGATGTGGACATGTATAGGGGATGACTTTTATTTTGCTACATATCTTTCTCAAATTTGCTGAAAGGGGAAGTCTTAAAAGCTAGTAGGTGTTATTGCCACTGTACCTGGACCAAATTGGAACGATAATGGGACTCACTTTCTAACAGTCCTGCTCTCTTGTGTTTGAAGAACGGGTTGCTCACTGCTTTTTATTCCTTCTCATGCACTTCTTAAACCTCCAGGTAGATTCTCCAAAGTTGTGGTCACATTCGCAGTCCTATCTAGTACAGGCCAGCAGTAGATGAATGGGACTTCTGGTGGTAGAAAGTGGGGGTAGAAAGTTGAAATAACACACTACATTTTAATACTAATTTTAGAAGTATATTGCTTCTTACTAAGAGCTGGAGCAAAATCTCTTTTTTAAAAAAGCTAAACCTTTCTGTAGTTATACGTAACAATAACATAATTCAGAAAAAGAGATTGCCCAGATTAGATACTGGGCTAAATGACTGTAATTTTATTTGCAATGTGTTATTTGCAAGGAAGGTGTTACACTCTTTTTATGCAAGGAGTATTTTAGATGTGGAGGCATATAGAACACTTATTTTGTCATTCTTTATAAAAACTTTGTTTCCAAATTGAATGTGGAATGGTCTTAATTTAGACTAGTAAATACAAAAGCCTCTATCTTGAACATGAAAAAATAACTCAGGCAACATCCACTCTTATCTACCCGGCATTGTTAGGTGATCGTCTTGATAGCTGTTTTATATTCCAACTTAAAGGTATCTCAACAGACTATCTATATTCATATTTCTTGTAATATGTGGTCTAGGATATACTATAAAAGCTACCAAATGGTTTTGGTTTGCGTAAACTTTATTTTACTCTTGGCTTAGAAATCTCTCTTTAAATAGGCGGGAAGACCAACTTTAAAGGAAACAAAAATTTAAGCCAGAGCAGTACTGATCAGGAAAGACTGTGAAATATTCATGGTATGTATGTCTGGGCGTGGATAGGTATTATAAATGTAATTTAATGCACACAAAGGGTAATTGAGTATATTTTGGGGCATAAAGATGCTACCCAATTGGCATCTTTAGATTTCACGCATCACCTTACATAGAAGTAACAGGAAATATCAGGATCCTGGTCTCTACTTGGAGTGTAGGGGCATTGTTCATTTAATCCCTGTATTAAAGGTGTGGAGATTTGTTTCATTACAGCTTTTGAGTCATGTATTTTTCTGTAGTGAAAGCAGAGGGAAAATTCTGTTAACAGAATCCACAGTTGACATCCTTTCCTTTCAAAAGCCAGAGGCAGGCTTGGATTTTACTTTTTTTTTTTTTTTTTTTTTTGGTTGGTTGGTTGGTTTGGTTTGGTTTAAATGATCCATGAGGCAGGCGTGGCCTTTGTCCAGTGATCTTTTATTTTCTAGCATTTTGCCAAGTATATGGGGAAAACAACATGTCTGGATCCTGCAGTAGAGTATTTGATTCTGTGAAAAGGGGAGGATGGAGGAAATTGAGGCATCTGCGAGAAGTTTCTTTTACCACCATGTGGAAGAAATCAGGCTACTGTCTTTGGAGGATAGCTGTTGGGCTGAGGGTGGGTTTTGTAGTAGCTTTATTGGTAGACAACAGACAGGCATGTAGCCAACAGGGATACAAACCATTTCTAAAGCAGGTTCCTGAACTGGGAAGAAAAATCAAAGATTCCCTCCTGTGTCAAGCACTTGGAATTCCCAGAAGTTAAATTTGACAGTAAAACGTGTGCTTCTCATATGCATTGCTTGGAACCTGACCGTTAGTGTGTCTGTAGTTCTGCTCAGCTGCCTGATTTCATGTGACTGCTCTGTACTATTATATCCTTGATTTTGAAGTTAAGAGTTCTGCTTCTGCTTATACCAAACAGGCTGACTTAAATCATTTCATAGGAACAGGTTTTTTTTTCTCTGGAACTGAATTCACAAGTCCAAATACATTAGCACACCAATTAAAAAGTGAAAAAAAAAGGGTATTTCCAGAATAATTTTTCATAGGAAAATACTTTACAGACATTTACTTAAATCCTGTGGATGACATTTAATATCACTCTACATTTTAACCTTTTTATCTTGAACTTTTCATGAGGAATGTAATAGTATTTCACATTTCTTCATTTCATATTTCACATATATTGTTTTAGATTTGCTGTCTTATGGAAAATGGAGAGGTAGGAAAAGTGGATGGAACACACCTGTCAATGGATGATGCCATTTCTGGATAGCAGTGAAAAAATCTGTATAGGATTGCATTTTTGACTTTAGTAAAGCAACTACAGTAACAGTTTAAAAAAAATAAAATCAAGTGAGAACTTCTTTTTGGAAAAAAAACACTGTTCAGAAGTGGTTAAGATTTGGCTTGACCATGTGGTTGTGTTAGAAGCCCAGATTCTGCTTCCACGCACCCCAGATATTTGTAAAAATTTTGCTGTTTCATTAAACTGATACCAAAGTCTGGTTTGTTAGTGAGCACAGAAATGCTAGCACTAACACTTGGCTGAAAAGAAGATTTGAATGGAAAACTCCTACTGCTAGTTGGGAGGTTGTCCTCATTATGGTGTGAAAGGTGTTTGCCACAAAGTAACTGCAGTAATTTTCTCAGCTGTACTCCAATGTTCTCGTGGTGTGGTCACTTCAGCGTGATGGGAAAAATTCTCCCCCTTGGTTGACATTGACATAGTGGTAAAATTGGTGGCATGGCTGCAGCTTTGCTGATGTAAAAAGGAGCTTTTGTTTGCCTAGCTAGTTTATGATGTTTCCTCAAAGAGATGGTGCTGTGATGCCAGCAGAAAAGCTCCTCTTGTCAGCATTTACTATCTGTCTGCTAAGAGGACCGCTGACACAGCACTGGTTTATAAATTCTGTAATAAAAATACACACAAAGTTAAATGGGAAAATTTAGAATAATGAAAGACATCCTAGTGAAAGTGTGGCTCAACAGTAAGTGGTAGATTCCAGTCCACTCTCTGCTGCTGTTTCAGTACGTTTTAAGAGAAATTCATGTTTCTGCCTCTTGCAAACAAGTAATAGAGCATGAACTAGAGCATGTGGGCAGGAAAGCCTTCCCTGAACTTGTAATGCTTTTGTGTGAAAAGGAAGAGGGAAGGAAAAGCTTCAAAGTGTAAGAATCAAGTGTGAAATCTGAAGATGTCACATGATGTCACGCAGTCTGTATTTTCATACCATCGAGGTTATAAGTGAATGAATGAAAGGATTACTTCAAACCCTGCCCATGTGTGGACAATGTTCAGACACCTGTCTAAAATAAAGAAATGGCTTATATTTGAATTACTGATCTCTAAGAACATGTGAAGTTCTCCAGTGATTTATTGGTCATCTGGTTCTTCTTGGTCTGTTTTCAGAAGGGAAAGTGGCAGTAAACATTACTTCCTTCCAGATTTAAGATGAAAGGAAAACAAGGATTTCACTATAAAAGCTAAATGGCCAGTCCCAGTGGATGCCAAAAAGCATGATTTATACTGAATTGGACATTGATCTGACTTACTAGAGGATGTTTCAGATCATGCTACTTTTTACAAAGTGCATTTGTTTTGTATGAAGTATTAATGCATCATTCTACACCAAGACTTGTTAGTAATGTATAATGCTAAGTGTTGAGTCTTTGGCTGCATTAACATCTTCCATTTTAGGTAGCAGTAGGCTTGCTAATTTAGATATTTTAATGAATGAGTCATAACCTTTGTCTAATAGCAACAAAATTATAATTGTCATTTTATTATAGCCACTGATATATTTTTAGGAATGAAAATGGAGTTTAGGGCGGGGAGAAGCTGTTTGCACACTTATGTACAGCAAAAAAAAATCTGAACTCGTTAGGTTTTGTTAAACACTTGGTATAGTGTTAAACATGAACAATTTCTTTGCAGGATTTTGAGCTCTGCTATATAGATTTTTTATCACCTTTTCATCAAATAAGCTACAGCTATCCTTTCAGTTATCAATTTCAGGTATTTAACATAGTTTCATGTAATAGCCAGTTTAAAAACTAGAGGAAATCACTTCAATAAATGTGTAGGTCAGGTTATTATACCCTCCTACTGTATTTTCTTCGAATATATTTTATTTTATTTATCCTTTGGACCTCTGGATGGATTTGCAAATTGCTGAGTGGTGAAGTTTGAAATCCTTCAGTTGTAGGTCCCAGACTGAGAGTGGCTTTTTATTCAGAGAACATTTCTCCCTCTATCACACACTAAAGAGTCAAAGAAAATGTTTTCTTACTTCCAAAGCCAACAATCATCCTTTTCAGTTTCCTGAGTCTTAAAGGTGCCACCAGAAAAACTGTTGTGCTTGTAGATATGTACAGTGAAGCCCTCACTAATAGCATGTGTTCAACTGAAAGGTTTGGTTTTGATTTGTTTTGTTTTGTTTTACAGTTCTCTTTTGTTTAGGACTAATGGTGTAGGAAACAATATTTGTCACGGTCGTCTTACCACTGAACAACAGCACCTAGAAGTTAGCAAATATTTTAGAAAGTGACTTCTATTTTGAATAATCAGTTTTTGCTAGCTTGAGCTGTATTATGTACAATGGCACCTCAAATATTTTTCCAAATAACTCTTTGTCTAATTTGTGTTGTACAAATATGGAAAAAGCCTGATTGTCTGGAAACATTAGGGTTGTTTTTGTTTGTTTTTGTTGTTGTTTGTTTGCTTAATTTTGTTTTGTTTTGTTTTGTTTTATTTTGTTTTGTTTTATTTTGTTTTGTTTTATTTTGTTTTGTTTTATTTTATTTTTGTTTGTTTGTTAAGGGTGGGTTTTTTTTTTTTTTTTTACTTTCTGCAGGATGCTTGCTGCTTAATTGGTTTCCTTATATGCATAATTATTCTCTCATCTCCCCATAGGATTTGATGTCTCATTTACTTTAATTGTGAAGTACCAGAGGCAACGTATAAATAAAAATAAATATCCAAAGGCAATCTATAAATACATCTCTGCCCTTAGACATATGCACAAGATCTGGGTGTGTTGGAATTTTCAGGCAAAATGTTGTCAGAAATTCTGGTCTCAGCAAAGCAGCCAGTCTGTTTTATGATACAATGATTCTATAAATCAAAAAGAAAAATATACTATGTTATTGCAAGAAAAGCCTTTGCAATATTGGGAAATACAACTAAGATTTTTTTATGTCTTTTTTATTTTTTTAATGGGCAGACAGGTATAGCAGTCACTCTGTTTGGGGAAATCAGCATGATAATCCCTTCCTTGGAGAAACATGTCTAGCAGGGACATGGGACTTCAAGCAAAACGTGGATCGTATAAAGAAAAATCAGAGGATACCATGAGCAATGGTTAGAAACCATAGAGAAATCTGAAATAGCTGGGTTTTGCTTAGAAGAGAGAACTGGAAAGATTCCAGAATTGCCATCTTTAAATGTGCAAAAGATCCTTGTATTGTTCTCCATATGTGCTGATGGTAGAATAAGCAGTAATGGGCTTAAATCAGAGAAAAAATTAACCTCGTTATTTTTTTTCTTGAGGTAGAAACTACGGCCTGGAAATGGCATTATCTAGAGTTTCCTCCTGCCAAAGCCACACGCCGCTCTGGCGACGAGCCTGAAACCCCCACGTTCCCAGTCAGGTTCGAGCAGCCAGGCTTTCAGGGGCTGACTTTGTGGGGAATCGCTGGGGAGGAAGTCAGATAGACTTGAGAAAGATTTTTTATCTATGTTCCAGCCCTCAGATTTGTCTGTCTTAACATAGAAGCTTTTATGTACCTACTAGTATCTGATGAGAAGGGCAAATACTGAAAAGAGCACCAACTTTCTGAAATGTGTTCATATCTTTTATTTTATGGAGAAAATTATTTTTTAATTCAAAGATGCTTAATACATTAGAGCATTCTGCTAGCATGAATTGTAGGATCTCCAGCACTAGAGACTGGTTAGATAAACCTCTGGCATATATGGTTTAGGTAGAATTGATCCTATTGCAACAGGAGGCAAGTTGCAAGACATCTCAAGGTTTCTTCCAGGCATTTTTCTGCTGCTTTTCAAGTATTTTCTGCAACTCATCACATACACTTTCATTTGCTCAGAAGTTGGCTAGAAATTTATTTATTTAGTTTTTCAAATTGTCTTTACCACGTAGTAGCAGTCTTGATGATTGTAAGGTATATTTGTTTTGGAAAGCAAATTTAATTATTTTCTGAACTTATGTCCCCTTGGTAGTTACTTTCTTCGAGTCCAATTCCTGGCTCCACACAGGACCACCCCAAAATCAGACCCTGTGGCTGAGAGCATTGTCCAAACGCTTCTTGAACTCCGGCAGGCTCAGTCCTGTGTCCACTGCCGTGGGCGGCCTGTTCCAGTGCCTGACCACCCTCTCAGTGAAGAACCTTTTCCTAACACCCAGCCTGAACCTCCCCTGTCGCAGCTCCATGCCATTCCCTCGGGTCCTATTGCTGGTTACCAGAGAGCAGCAAGTTGAGGTCCCACTTGTCTCAGTCACTCCCTTAAAGAATTGCTTAGACACATCTGAGGGCTTAACCATTTCTAACAACAAAACTCACTAAATTTTTATGTTCATGAAGTGATTTTTTATTATAGGACATATTATTATAGGAAATACACCATGCTAGGGTCTCATCATAGATATTCATGAACTGAATCTTAAGGTTGAAGACTGTGATAGTGATGCTTAGTAAATGATAGAACTATTATTAGCCTAGCTGGCTACTGTAGCTGTATTAAATATCTGAACAGAGGCTTCACAGAGTTTCCTCCTACGCAGGTCTGAATGTTGTACATCTCATTTTAAAGATGATTTTTCCACCATTTGTATATACCTCCATTCATCACTAAGAGATATGGGGTAAGAATTTTACCGGTCAGGAACAGTTTCTGACGTGGTACCAAGGGCATGTGTGTGAGAGGGTGGCATTCCTCCTGCTGTTCAAGTAATCACTTTTCTCAGCCCAGAATTTGAAACTTAGCAGAGGAAATACCGTCCAGTGTGATTTTTGCTTCATATACTTATATGAGTAAAATCAAGGGATGAGAAAGAAGCGGGTGGTGGTGGAGGGAGGATTTTAAACTACGTCCCATTTCCTTGGAGATGGAGGTTAGAATGAGAGGGAGGAAGAGGGGGGAAGTAAACCCTTAAGTTCATATTTTAAGTTATGTCTTCTTGCCACTCCTACATGGGTTTCTATGGAAACAGAAGCAGAAACTGGGCCATCAGCAGCCAAGAATCCATTTACACTTTAAATTTACTGCTTGAGCAGCCATGCAGTTTTCTTGTCCAAATTAAATCGTGATGGAGTAACACATGCTAAATAAATTGGGGATAAGATGAAAACACCAAATATTAAATATCCTTCCATTTCAGTTCTATGCACAATCTGAAAAATATATAATTCTTTGCCTGAAAGACAGGTTAGCTTATATTTTTAAAAAAAGGTACTTACTTATGGCTTTACAAATACACATTTAAAGTTAATTAAATAATGCTGTTATATTCTTCAGGTAATTATTTTATCTACTTTAATTAGGAATGTAGCTTACTCTCATTGGCTGTTTATTGGTTTTGTGCTTTGGAAGCAGAAAAGAATCATGTCACAATTTCCTTACTGCTCATTTTCTAATACATTTCATGGTAAAGTTCTCGTGCAGTAACACAGCTTGTGGATGTTGTATAATAACTGCTGACATTTATGCTTGTGTTATTAGAAGATAAGATTAGTAATATTGCTTAGGATAAAATATTGTCATGCTTGCCACTATTAGAAACTTTATAAAAGTTATTAAGCTTTTGCTAAAACATTAATTGTTTGAGTTGATGTTTTCTATTTTAGTTGGTTGTCCCTGTATTGTTGAATTATTTATTTATTTATTTATTTATTAAATTCTGGAGAGCTTTTACAAGATAAATGATAGTGCTCTACACTTTTGAGTAAGAATTTTCTTTTGAAATTATACCCAAACTATATTCTGTATTTGGTTCTGTTTGTCAGTTCTCTAATTGCATGTTTCCTGAGCTGACCTTTCAAAATCTGGTGGAAATCTCCGACTTTTTTTTCCGTGGTGCTAATAAAGCTGAGCTGTGGGTACACCTGGTCAGGAGACTGTGAGCGAGGGAAGGGAGAAGCAGTCTTGACTGAACAATGAGTTTGTAAACAGCTCTGGAAGAGGGACAGGAACTAGGCAGCAGGAGTGATAACCTAGGAAGCATGTGGTGGGAAGAAGTTGTGGGAAGGAGAGAGGAGGAATTAGGGAAAGAAAAAAAAGAAGAACAGCTAAAGAGAAAATGGGATGGATCATGGGGGGGTCAAAGAGGTGAACTGCCCAAACAACTAAGACAAAGGAAGTAGAGGTGAGCCTGTAAGCCAAATGGGACTGGGTATAGACAGAGAAGACTGCGACTGGCAGGGGATGGAGGCTAAGCCTGTGCTAAGAAGTTTGAGAAGTGGACATCTGGCAAGGAATAAGATGCTGTGATAAGAAACTGTCTTGGGATAAAGACAGATACGAGGCCTCTCAGAGTCTGAAATGCTGAAGTTATTTAATCTGTATTTGGGAACTCTCTTAGCATATTGTCATATTTTCCCTGGGTGATGGACCAAGCGAGAGCTGGCACCTGAGCACAGCTGTTTGCTCAACCCTGTGGCAGATGTCTGCACAGAAGATGTAATGGGGAGACCAGCACCATGGTTTACCTGCATGGGCCTCAACATTATAGAAAAATAGAAGAATTTATTTTGTCTTTGTGAACCTCATTTTCATTCATACATAAATTATTTGTTTCAAGTGGTTGATGGCTTTGGGTATTGTTGAGACCAACTGAATTTGCCAGTCATGAAGGCAGTGAGTGCTGGCAGTCAGAGCAACTGTTTTGACAGAGCATGACACGTGCAAAAAATGTGTTCCTCCATTTTCTCCTTCCTCATGGTCAGGGATAAACACTTGTGTGAAGACCATATGGCACAGAGAAAGCCTCTCTGGGGCAATTCAAAAGCTGCTGCAGCATGTGTTTTGTAGTGGTACCTGGAGCATATTTTTCCCAAGTGATGGCACTGCTTTAGAGCATTTGGTGGTTTGTGTTGTCTTGGGGAATGTTTCAGAAGAAAGGCCTCACAGACTTCTCATGACTGTGAAGATTAGGGTCTGGTCCCTGCACCTAATTAAGAAACAGAGATGACTGATGCAGTAGGTTTTAAAAAACTAAGCAGCTAGTGAATAACAGTCAGTAAGCAGGGTAGCAAATAGGGGAGTTGACACTGAAAATTTGTAAAGGAACTGGTAGGGATTGTTTTTTGTTATCCATTTCCCTTAGAAGAAAAATGTGAAAAGTAACACAGGAAGTGCCAAAATATGCAAGCAATAGTGAAACACAGTGCAAGCTGTTCATCATTCTTGAGTCATTTCCAGAACAAGCTGTTTACAAGTGACATGGTGCCTGATGTAGCTATTGGATGAGAAGATCCCATGGACGAGAAGCATAACCAAAGATAAGGGTAGTATTGGGTTTCCATAGCAAGGCTTTGGTAGCTGCAATCCTTGGAGAGCCCACACTGAAGGAGACTCCTGGCATGAACTGCAGCCCGCGGAGAGGAGTCCATGCAGGAGCAGTTTGTCTGGCAGGAACTGCGGCCTGTGGGGGACCCAGACGGGAGCAGTTTTCCTGCAGGAGTGTAAGCCGTGCAGAGGACCCACGCTGGAGCAGTTCATGGAGGACTGCAGCCTGAGGGAGGGACCTGCAGTGGAGCAGGGGAAAAGTGTGAGGAGGACAGAGCGGCAGAGATGAGCTGTTCCAAACTGACCGCAACCCCCATTCCCCATCGCCGCTGTGCCAGTCAGGAGGAGAGGCAGAGGAGTCAGGGCTGAAGCTGAGCCAGGGAAGAAAGGGGAGGTGGGGGGGAAGGAGCTTTTAGGTTTGTCTCTGTTTCTCGCCATGTTCCTCTTCTTTTAATTGGCAATAAATTGTTAATTTTCCCCAAGTCAAGTCATTTTTGCCCATGACAGTAATTGGTACATGATCTCCCTGTCTTTATCTGACCCACACATTTTTTCATCCAATTTTCTGCCCTTTTCCAGTTGAGGAAGGGGAGGAGGAGAATGGTTGGGAGGGCATCTGGCAGCCAGCCAAGGGCAGCCCACCACACTGGTGGACTCAAGGTGAGATTCTGATAGTGCAACAGGGAGAAAAAATGAAGTTGGATATAACTGAGAATTTGTATGCATCTGCAATGCAAGAAGATGCCAGTAGCTATTTTAAAGACTCCAAATGTAAACACCTACATGGAGAGGCTAATTAGTGGGGAAAAAAAAGGTATGGCCAGTGAAAATAAGGCAAAGGAAGCAAGTAGAAATAGATCTGTGGAATAGTTCTGCTGTTACTGAAAATAAGAGGGAAAGGCCAGAAGCACCTGCTGTGTGGAAGGAAAGAAAGACCAATCCACAGAGATCAGAAAAAAAAAAAGAAAAGAAAAAAAAGAAATCTTGAAATGTGTCCAGGATCAGAGTGACAAAAAGTTAGAAATGTCTTGAGGGATGAAATGTGAGGATGACTTTACAGAATGTTATAGCTATCCGAAACACACCACCTATAAGATATCTTCTGTCAGTGGGGAGCCATAAAAAGAGTAGATAGATCTGTTAGGAGAAAATCTAGATAACAAAGTTGACAGCAAAGTGAAACAATACAAACTCATGTTGAGGAATAAAAAAAAGGCAATGTATTGTTATTATTGCTGGAACAAACAGTACAGCCATATTCTTGCTGAAACAGGTATGCCAGGGTATGAAAAAATGCTCCAAGTCATTGCAGCTCAGGTGAACTTTAGTGGGATTCCTCTAGAGAAATGATTCAGAATCATGGTATGTTTTTGAAAATAGTCTTAAGGGAATGATATTACCATGGGAGCCTTGGGATCCTTGATTCACTTGAGATATTTGTAGATGGCAGCTTTTAGGGGGGCACTGAATATCACCTGGATATAGCTGTGGGACTTCTCTAGCATCGAGACTAAACATGCAAAGCACAATTACAAAGTTAGCAAAGAAGGTTGGCAGATGCTTACAAATGTACACATACACTGAAATCAGGTGCATGAGAATGCAGGAAAGGAAGACATCTGTGAATGTCATGAAAAGGATGTAGCAATGAATATTTTGGTAGATAGCTAATGCATTTAGATAGAAGAAAATGCAATTTATTTATACATTCAGTATTGTAATGGAGGAACAGGGTAAGCTGATGTGGGACACCAAACTGAGCACTGCAGAAATAAAGCTGAGCAGTCCAAGGGCAGGACCACAGTTGTGGAGGGTTGGCCTTGGTGGGCTGCCAGCCACTCTCCTGCTTCCCTCCTCAACAGGACGAGGGGAGAAAATAAGATGAAAAGCTCATGTCAAGGTAAAGCCAGGGAGATCCCTTACCAGTTACTGTCACAGGCAAAACAGACTTGACTTCGGTAAAATTAATTTATTGTCAACTAAAATAGGCAATGTGGTGTGTCCCTTGCGGAACCAGCTGGAAGCAGCTGGAAGTAGCCGCGTCCAGCATGGGGCAGCCCCGGCCTCTCCTCGCAGAGGAGCCCTGCAGCACCCCACTGCCAGCACCTCGCCAGGGAAACCCAGCACAGCAGCTGTAAGCAGAGAACAGACTGCAAGGTAGAGTCCCTTTAAGAAAGGGAAATAAGCACTGAGTGACGCTACAGTTTAAATTAGCCATTCCTCTAAAAAAAAAAAAAAAGAAAGAAACAGGGGTGATACTGATCATTGGAATGATTCAAACTGCTCTGATGAACAGCAAAAAAAGCAAAGTACAATGGCGTTGATGTGACTGTTATTGAACCCTGCATGCATTCAAATACATGTGAATATCAGGTATACAGGGATGTCTGTAAGATTAGCAAGGAAATAAAAATCCGTGGAAACTGTGTGATTATAAGAGACTTCCAAATCCCAAATGTATGGATTTTTTGTGCTGATTGAGAGTCTTGGGGAAAAGCTAGTCCAAAAGAGCGGTTCTGAATGTGAGTGAGCTTGTGAGCTGCATCAGTTTGTCAAATTGCAAAGCAGATAACAAGGAAGATTTTACGTCAAAAGCTTGTAGAAAAGACTGCAGCTTTACTTGCATGAATAAGCTCTTTAAGGAGGATACAAGAGGAAGTAGAGAATATACAAAGATTTGAAAGAGGACTGAAAAGTAAGGAAAATTAAAAATAAAGGAATGTGGAAACAGTCAGAAACCTGTATAATTTGCATTTTGTAAGGCATATTTAGGGAAATAGCAAAAAAAATCATTCATTCTTATTAATATTTGGGACACGTATAGGACGTTCACACCTCCCTCATCACGGAGCATTGCATCTTCTTTAGGTCTGGAAACAAAAATCATCACTTTGCCTCAGCTTTCAGCAACATTCATGTTGTGCATGCAAGTGATTAGGCACCTACTGAAAATGAGTCTTGATGAGCAACTGCGGAGCTGGTAAGCAATATTTCTGTTTGCATTTCTCAGAAGTCCAGGTATAGTACAGAGCAAAACATGAATATCAAACATAACATCTGCATTCAAAAAGATAAGATGGGAGGCGACTATAGGCCAGCAGATTTCCTGACAGTCAATTCTTTATGAAGTTTTAAAATGGATTTTTAAAAACAATAGGTAGGTAACTGAAAGTAAATGGAAAGTGGGGTAAATGGCAATATTTTATTTTCAAGCTAGTTTGTGAAGACTAATGAGAGAGAGAGACTAGCTGGTTTCTTAGACAGGAGTAAGGCAGAAGTGTCAATCTGTATAGATTTAAACAAAGCATTTACTTTAGCATTCCATAGGAAATCATTATTGGAGGTGGAAGAAGTGAGAACAACTTGGACAGAAAGATGGCTAATGGGTCAGCTACGGGAAGCTGTGAACAAAATGCAGTTTTCAGGATGCAAAGAGATTATTAATGATTTTGTACATTGATTAGAAGATATTCTTAATGTTTGCTCATTAAATTTTGGCTAATGTAAAACTGAAAGGGCTTGCTGAGGCAGGAAAACTCATCATGCAGGACATACAAAGAAGTTGTGAACTGAATTGGTGGATAGGAAGAAGTAATGGGGCAATGGTCAAAGCTGTGCACTGTTGCTAAGAATGGTAAACTGGGGGCAATGAGGAGGCACAAGAACCAGACATACCAGTGTGAACAATGACTGCAACTCTAGAAATTGTGTAGCACAAAAAGGTTAATGCAGTTCTAAGCAGCGTTATGTGAGATGCTCAGTAGAAACTGGGAAGCAGCAGTTTCATTTAACAACAGCTTGACATCTGCCCTACCTAATGCTCTCTTTTTCTCAGACTGAATTCTTTGAAAAGGCACATGAATTGCCTTGGTCTGTCCCATAAAGGAACTATTTAGGTTTCTTTTTTTCCTTAATACATACTGTCTATTCAAGCAACGCTAATAACACAAGGTCTTAGCACTGCCGCATGCTCAAGAGAGCTTTTAGGTCCATCCTGATGACAGCTGGGGCCTCCATCCAGTCCAGAACTCAGTAATAGACATAGCTTTTGTTATCAGCTACTTACCTTTCGGCAATAAAGGTGGGAAGTTTCAAGTCTGTTTCTTTCTCGTTTAGTAAGAAGTTCAACTGTCATTTAAGAGAATGTGTGAACAGAAGTGCCTGTGTAATAGAGCACAGAGCTCTTGTCAATGCTGAATGTCCTCTGTTCCCATAGATTACATTTTCTCTGGTATTAGACTGCCCATTAACTTTCTCTTGCTAGTTTCATTTTGCAATTTCAGTAAGCTTAGTCTCTGACTAAGAATGGTTGTCTACTGTGCTGGTTTGCCTTTTTCCTACTCAGCCTGTTTCGTTTCCATTGTGGAACTGTGGGACATTACACTTCCTTTCAAGTTACTAAAAGGCATGACTCATTCCTTCTCCTCTGTTTCTTAACTGAGTTTTACTTCATGACTTTACCTTCTGCTTTTATAGTCTTTTGCAAGGAGCTTGTCAAAAGGGCTTTGGAAATCTGAGTAAACTGTCAGGGAGTTTCAACTATCTACGTTTCACTCTCCTGGCATGCTCCTGAATTAGAGTAGACACATGCTGGGGTTTGCCTTTGCAGCTTCCCTTTCTGAGTGTGCCATGGCTTTATAGGTTTATCCTTAATTATTTTAATCAGTTTTCCTGTCACAGGTAAACTGAAGTGGATGTAGGCTTAGGGTTGCCACAAATACTTCAACTTAGAAAAAACATTGGCTTCCTCCTTCTGGAATGGAACTTGATTTTAATAGGTGCATATCATTATTAGTCATTCTTGCACCTTTGAAAAGATATGTAAATTCTATCATAGTACAGTTAACTTGTTGCTCTCCCAGCTGGAAATGTTCTATGCAGTATATATTATAATCGAGGAAATGCAGATCATACGAATTTGTTCCTGGAGTTCAAGACCACTGTTAATACTCATCCTTGCATCTCAACAGAAACATATTTGATTTTTTGTATCTGTTTTTAGATTTATAGGCTTTTTATTTTATTTTATTTTTTTTGTAAGCAAAATAAAATAAACACATTGACATTAATGTGAGACACAGAAACACATTAATTTTATTCCATCTGCTAAACAATTTTAGTGGCTTTAGTTGCACCCTGGTTCTTCTAAACACGTTAAGACATATGTTCATAAACTAATTGAATATAGCTTCTAGTCTTGGCAATAGTCCAATACACTGTTAAATCAACAGCAGTATTCTTAAGAATTATTTCAGTTGTAGTATGTTAAATGGTATCTTTACTGTTTTTAACTTTGAAAATCCTGTCACAAAATGAACTACAGGCTTATAAAAAGCTGGATAAATATACCAACAAATGCTAGTTGCTAGTAAGCTTTCTTATTGGAATGCTATTGTTTTGGCATTTGTGTATTTTGGCTATAAATTTAATATTGTAGCTCCTTTTGGATGTTTATGTTTGGTTGCTGTATGTGGCTGCTGTGGCCTGAAAGAAATTCTTCCTTATATTTCTAATTTTAAATAGTTAAGCATCATAAAATTTCTTATTCACTTGGCCTAATTCTAAGAAGATGTGTTTAATATACACTTATACTAATCTTCAGTGAAGTAGGGATGGAGTAGGGTTTTTTTCATAAAGGTTTACCTAAAGAAGGGAAAGGAAATCCTAATTCATTTTCAGTAACCTCACCTAGAACACCTCCTAGGAAGTAAAAAGGAAAGAAATCAAACATACTTTGAAGGCTCAGTGATGTTATTCAGAGAACTAAATGTTTACTTTTCTTTTTCTTTCTTATCATTTTTTCTGGTCAGACTGGGAGATGAGGAGTATAGCTTTGGGAAGGCTCTAACATCAGAGATGATTTCCTGTTAAAATTTCTTTCTTGGTTTTTTTTTTTTTTTTTTTTTTTTTTTTTTGATCAGATCTTACGCTTAGGATAAGGGAGTGAAAGAATTCTGCATATGACTTACTATAACACAGCATGTTTTTATTTCCTGTGAGATCTAAATATTGTCTTTTCTAGGAACTTTGGAAAGTAAAAAGTGTTTTTAGGTCATTTTATGAAGAGACAGACCTATTAAACATTGGTTTCTTTAACAGAGAAAATTCAGCATAAATCGAAAGCTGAGAAAGAGAAAAATGTATTCTAGATGAGGTGAAATTGTAGAGCTGGCTACCAAGACATTGAAAATCCTTTTTTGAAACCACATCTTATTGTTGTTATAAATGTGAATAAATTTTACCAGATCATCACAGTCCAAAATCAGGATCTCTCTATGAAATGTAGAAGACTTTGTTGTTGTTGTTCTGTTCATCTCCTTACTACTTCAGCTGAGCTGGTCTGCTGAATTTTGTGACAATGGACTCTTCTAGGAATGGTACAGTCTGTTAAGATTGACAGCAGTCTGAAGAGCCTGTAGTAAAACAGAGCAATGGTAAATATTTGCATGTAAAGTGGAAATTGTAAAGATTCCTGATATTTCCCAGCAGGCTAATTACACAAACTTTTCTTCCTCTGCAATTATTAAACATGTAGGAGCGAGAGGAGTTACTGAGCCCAAAGTAGTCTGTATGCCTACTAACACTGTGTCAAAAAAATAATAATAATAATCTATCATATAATTTTATTATGCAGATGCATGTGTATTATTGCAAGAGAAGAAATAGAATTAATTGCTTCCTGTTTCTGAGAGGGTATCAACATTTGAATATCAAGGCACATATTCTGGCTTGTGTGGCAAAGTTGCAGTAGTCTTTATACAGTCAATGTCATTTCTTTCTCTAAGTTGTAGAAATGCAAGTGAGTACTTAGCATGACATGAAATTAAACATGTAAATTGCCTTTGAATTTTTTACTGTGTACTGAGTGACTCTCATCCTGGTATTAAGTTAGCTTGAATAAACTTATGAACAAATGCTATTAAATATTGTTGGTATTTAAAGGCCAAGAGTTACTTATAATACTTGCTCACATGGAAGTGTTTGTGAAGATACAAAAATGTCGTATTTTTATTATGTTTAAACATTGTTATATTTATCTGCTCATATGCTTATGGATTGGGTTCTTGTCTGAATAGTTTTAAATAATTCATCAGGTGTGTCTTTTGACCAAAGTATTTCTTATGAGTTATATTTCGAGTAAATAATCTTTTCTGGCACAGAATCACAATGCATCTTAAGAAATTTCCTTGTGAATGCAGACCAATTGCCTTAAAGAATGCAACACCCCTGATAGGGCACACAAGAACTCATCTCTCTATCTTTTTCACTTGTGGTTAATAGGTACACAATTAAACCTACTTCTGCTACAAACTGATTTAATCACCTCACTTGAAAAGTAGATCCAATATTATTAATTCCATGATGACAGTTTCTAATCCAAGAGGTAAGAAAGAACTACAGAACCTTAAAATATTTTTCTGTGGCGTGCGTAGGTCGAGGAGGTATCCAGTCATACTCTCTTGCCCAAAGGAAGGATGTAACTACACCTAATGATATATGAAATACTAGGCATGAAATTGAACTGAAAGCCTTGGAGAAGGATTTGAAGATCAGGCTCTTAAGTATGTTGATGTGTTAATACTCTAGAAATAATATAGCAGAACTTCAAAGTAGCATTTGTGAGGGAAAAGGGAGGAAGGAAGAGTATAATATACTCATAATTCGTCTTATTAGAAAGTTAAAAGAACGCTGAAGCGGCAGTTTTACTGTTCATTGCATGTTATTGTGTGATAAATGATCTCTTCTGCTTCCCAGCTTTTCCTTATTAGCTACCCTTTCCTTTATCTTCCTATTATAAGTGTGTACATAATTCATATATTATGTAAGTAGAAGCGAAAGTATACGCTGCTTGGTATGGACAAAATATTGAATCCAGTGTCCCTTTTTTAACATAGGTTCAAGTTTGTGGAAGTTTGCACTAATTTTTATTTTTCCTAAAGTCTGAGCAAGAGGAAGATAGATAAGGAGGAGACGTAAACACTCTTTTATCCTCAGCACTTTAGAATGTACCTCTCTTTTTGCATTATTGTCCCTCCGTGATACATTGCCAAAGCCTGCATCAGTTGAAATTATCAGCCTGGATCACAGTAAGGGACTGCTAGCAGAGTGTTTCTGTGTAGTCATCAAACCTCAGCAAGACTCAGAAGACTTCAAGCTGTGAATCTGCTCTATCCGTGGTAAGGTTGTAAAGGGAAAGCTGAGAGTGGAGCCTCTCATTTGTTTTCGCTACAGATTTAAGCCTAACAATTGTAGTAAAACTTATTGCTGCAACTTTTGCTACTCTGCCTCATTTCTCAACCAGATCATTTCATGGATGTATTTTAAAGATCTATTTTGAAGACAGTTGTATCAACAGCACAGCCAAGTGGTTGTATTAATAGGATGAAGTTAGCCTGAGGGTTGTCTATATGATGCAGTTCCTGAGTGCTATGAGCCAAGATCTTTTCCAAATTAAAAGAAAAATTTAGAGTTTTAGCTAAAACACACCTGCATGCTGTTTCTTCAACCAGCAGCAACTGCAGTCTGTCTTTATGTTATGTTTGACTGCATCTGTCCTGTCCTAGTACTGCTTTACATGATGATTCATTTAGTCACTTATAATAACAAAAAATAATGTACATTTGGAGAGGTATATACATATTCTTCATTCCTATCTGAAATGTGACCTTTCTCTACCACATTGATACCATTTCTCTTGTCACATTCTATGTTAACTGTTCACTGTTACGATTTAGAAATGCTTTAAACTCATTTTTCAGAGGTTGAAATACTGTGCAAGTTGTGTAACAGTAGTGTTAAACCCAGAGATAGATGTCTGGAATTTTTTTTTAAATATGGGATAAAAATCTATCTGATTCCAAAAAGTAGGTGGTAGTGATCTTATCTGATCACTCTGATATTTTCCTCTAGCTGTGAATTTTTAAACTTTAACATCTTTTCTCAATGCAGTTTCAATATTCTGAACAAAAGAGCACTGATGCTACGATGGCTTTCCTTTGAAAGTCACGGCAGTGCCAAGCTAGAATGGAGGTTCTGGGCTCAAAGTATGCACACTTGCTTTCAAAGAAGTACCCGTTACCTGGTAATCCATGGAGCAAAGTTTTCTAGCAGTATTTATTTTGACTTATCTAATGCTTTGGGCTTGTTGATTTCTAATGCTGGTAATTTTAAAGGAAATTGTAGATTAATTGTATGTCTTTAATACACAGAAGGAATGTAGTCATGATTGTTTTTCTAGGTTGACTAGATATATAAGATTTAGGTAAATATAAAAAGAGGCCATTATACTTTACCATGGCTACTATACCACATATAGCCTATGTAGTTTTACTTTGCATTTAAAAAAAATCGGTATTTAAAATCTTGTCCAGATGTAGTGTGTTTATTAAGCATCTAAAGAATTCTACATTGAATGTACATTAATAAATCATAAGAATTAATAATTTACAATAGAATATGCATAAAACATGATTTCTATTCAGTTGCATGTCACTCAGCACTTCTGTGTTGTGCAACATCCATCTTTACTCAGAAAATTTAGCTTAATTCATCAGCACAAGTGAAATAGAAATGAAAGAGACTGAAAGACAAACCTATTGGCTCCATCAGTCTTTGCCCTTTATGCTTCACGGTCCTAACGAATAACAAAGAGTGAAACAGGAAAAGTCACTGGGACAAAATATGAAACTTGCTTGATTTTTGTGAAACAAAGACATGAATTTACTACAAAACAACTTTTTTGTAAACAATACTGTCAGTACGTCAGTATATAGAATGTATAATTGCCTGGGTAAGTTCTCTGTGCCAGGAAGTTAATGGAATTAAATGCATAACTAGATTTTGAACTGAGCTAGATTTAATTTATGACCATTAATATTAGAAAATTTAACTGTGCTAAAATGTCGACCTGGAAATCTAATCCTTTGAAGTGTAAATTCAATTTTGGAAACACCAGTTAATGGAAGGTCTACATAGACAGAGCCAAGTGCTTAATACCATCTACTAATGTACTATTTTTGGCCACTATTCTCTTGGTAACTTGAATTTCTGGCTTTGAAACACTATTTAAATCCCCTTTTTGTTGCTAAGAATAGAACATCTTACAATTTTATTTCTCCATCATAGATAATCAGAAAGTCTCATGATGTATGCTTTGTGTTAGAGTCACGGAGCCAAGCTTTCCATTTATAAGAGCTATGTCCTAAAGTCTTCAGAAGGCAGGAGTACAAGTGCCTCCTGACACTTCCTCTCACTCTCCTTTACTCCAAGGTATTTTCCATTTTCCAGCACAGGACTCTCAGTTAGGGGCACGCTTCACATGCAGTACCATGTAGCTGGCCAAAATGGTATGTGGTGTGCAGAGCCCTGCAGGTGTGGGAGCATGGCGAGTGGGGCTCCTCCAGGTCCTGGGTGCTGCCACGCAATCCCCCATGCCCTTCCTCCTGACCCACTGCCAGAGCCTCTCTGGGAATGCAGACTGGGAAGGGGAGCGTACAGCTGGGAGCATGGTGGGCACATAGCTGTGCTGGAGTGCAACCCCCTCTGTAAACTCACTGAGTGGGTGTGACTTGATTTCTTCAGTTATTTGTGATAAAGGCCCTTCGTACTTTGAATGTGTTTTATAATTGCACATCCACATTTTAACCACACATCCAAGCACATCTTAGAACAGCAACAAAAAAAAGTCTCCCTTACAGGATCACTCGTCTTCTCCCCACTTAAAATTACTTCAGGCTTTGACTTAGTTTGAAGATTCAGTTTTGATGAGCATTTCCGTAGCACTTTGGATCAGGGAGTTAACATCATTTATTCATGATGCACTAGAGACCATGGTCTACTTAGATTTGGTTTATATGGAAAACTTCAGCAGAGTTTTCTGCCACCACCACCCTCCTTCCCCCAGCCAATCTGAATGAATTTTGATTTTATCACCTAGTTGTGGGGAGAGGTTTCTTTAATGTGGTGAGCCCCCTTTTAAATTATGGGTCAAGTAGCTGGCTAAGCATTCGCTGGTGTTCAGAATTCCCAGCTCAGAGATGTTTACTTTTCGAGAAGGAAAGGGTAAGTTTTAAAAATAATAATAATTAAAAATAAATTTTAACACCTCAGCTATGTAATCCAAAAACAATTTTCAGACTGATTTCAAATATGTATTGATAGGTCCCAACTGTTTGCTTTTACCAGCCACATCACATGTTATCCTATGGGAGAGATTCAGTTAAAAAGTGATGTTTGTGGTTGATAGCAAAATATGAGGGGTTATAGAATTTTGTGTATTTATATCATGTTATTTTGTTAAAAAAATCCATTTAGATGAATTGTATCTCAAAGATTCAGAAAAGTCTAACCAAATCTTCACCTAGTTACTACTTCCAGCAAGTAATTTTTTTACTGCCTTATCTCCTCTGAGGGAAATGCTCATTAAAACTCCATTTAATTTGGTGTTAACTATGTAATTAGCTCCACCACATGTTTCATGTGATTCCTCCCTACATCTGCATTCTTTATCCCAGTTTTCCTCCATTTACTTGCCTCCCCAATTTGTCTGTCCCCTAAGTCTCTCCTGTTGTGTTAATAAATGCCAAGCAAGAGTAGGTAGCATATTTTGTAGATTCCAAAGAAGGACTAAAATGTGTACATTGGAAAGAGTTTTCTTTGTGAATGTTTTATTGTGTTTGTCATGTGTACCTGTGTCCTTAGAGGTCTAGGAAATCAACCTTACATTACAAGAGCATATTTGGTTAATAAATCAGCTGTCAACTAGGAGAAATTGTTAGATTCCAACTTTCAGGTTTTTGCAGAAAGTGTCTCCCATCAAAATTTTGGCTGGTCTGTGATGTCTTATATTCTTCATGCAAGAAGAGAATCTACTTTTTATTATATCTACCTGAAGATGCCTATTGAGTATTTTTTTAATCTATGTGCTTTCACTGCTGTGTTTTGCTTTTATTTAAGCATCTATGTTGGAATTGACTTAGATCAAATTTTAGGTGAATTTTATATCGTAGAGACTGAGGGCAACTGAATGAATAAAATGCAATATGAGCAGTAAAATAAGTAATCATTCTACTTATGCTAGTTTAAAAAGATGTATAGCCAGAGTTTGTTGGTAAGTGGAAAATATCCTAATCTTACCATGAGTTTGATGTTCTATTTTTTGTTTTCACATAAATTTAAAATAACAGCTCATTTGTTTTAGCCGTTTGTAAACATCAAAGTTATTTTTCTAGCTAACTGCATTGCATAATTTTGTGTTGAGGGGGAGAGGATGTTTACTGAGTTGTTTAATAACCGCCTTTCTTGTAATATGGCAGCCACCATTACAATGAAGAATTTTAGGAAGGTTGGTTGCTGCCTTCCTGCTGCAACTGTACGCTGGGGTTCCTAGGCCTGATTTTCTTTGACAACTGCTAACTGTAGAAGCTTCGGCCACTGAAGTCACGAAGCTAGGAGTATTAGTCCCACACCAGCCTGTGTACTTACACAATCTTTTCTTCCTTTCCTTTCCCATGTCCTGCATCCCTAGCACATTTTTCCACTGAAGAACCCCTCTCCCTCAAACCTGAGATAAACTTCACCTCCTCATACACCTGCTCGCATCCTTATTGAGCTACAGGATTAGAATTTTGTAATGTAGTGTTTCATGGAAAAAAATACTCCAAAGTGCAATTTCACTGTAGCATTTTCCTCAACAAGATATAAATTTTTTATTTCTGCCTATGTCTTACTTAACTGGAGAAAAGATTTAGACTACGCAATATAATATTCTCCCTACAATTACGAAGGGTGAAAAGTTTCATAGATACTAGGTCGGGTTAATTCTTGCTGATATGAAATGGCTTTAAATTGAACGTTGTTTGCTAGCAGACTTTGTGGACTTCACTCCTCTTTTAAAGAGACACGGTTGTCAAAGAGATTTAAAGTAAATTGGTTGATCACTTAGATTTTTTTTTTTAGACTTGCTTCTGGAGGGACAAGTTTTGCAATCTCCATGTCTGCCTGTTCAGCCATTTATCACTACCCAACCTCCCCCCATTTTTCAACACTTCGGTTAATTTCTTGCGAGTTTGACAGAGACAAAAATCATTAGGTCTACTCATTAGTCATAAGATCTAGTCATTAGATTTAAGTCATTAGTCATAAAATCATTGTTCCTACAAATTTAATAAAAACTAGTGGTTGATTTGATGGTACTGATCCAAAGTAGACCTTTCATTTTGGTGGAAAGATAGGCAGAACCTAAGCTTGGCAGCAACCAGTTCGCATCCTTGTGTTCATCCTTGTTGGGGCTGATACATAGTAAGTGCAAAGGAGAGAGCAGTTACTCCTCCAGCCACAGAATATTTTGCTTCCTGCAGAGCAGTCTTGCTAAAGCAAATATGCAATATGAAGTAAGTATTCTAGTGGTGGAAGAGCTTTATTGAACAGAGACATGAAAACATTGAGATTCGGTTTGTTAAATATATAAAATGTTGGTGCCTTGGACAGCCAAGATCCTTGTTTTTCTTAATCTTCTTTCTGGTAAGGAGACTATTTGTACAAGGTTTTCAAACTCCCTTTTGATAATCATCTTCATTGTTTCATAATAACTGTTAGATTCCTCAAAGAAAACATTAAGCCAAACTAACTGGGAAGTGCTTATAAGATTCCATCAGCAGTAAGTGGTCTTTGACTAAAATTTTCTTTCTAAGTGAGTCTGATTTGGGTTGTTAGTTTTTTTCTTCCTCTGGGTGTTTGGGGGTGGGGTGGGGATAATCAAATTATTATAGTTATATCAAGAAAGCAAAGTAAGGGTTTTGACAGTATTATCAATTTTTTTTAAAAAATGACAAATTAGGTGTGTCCCATACACACAATTCTATTGGCAAGTGTATAGACATTTCTTTAAGAAGCAATTCATTGAAGACAAATAATAGATCCTTGCTTTGGCATCTTTTCATCTCCAGAAAAAAAATGGAAGATGAGATGTAACTCCCCCTACTTTTTCCCAAGATCCTCCCACCCCCAAATCCTGAATCATGAACCATAGGTTAACTAGTGAATCCTAGTTGTCAAAATAGTTTGGGAAAAATATACTGAAGTACTTCCTCACAAAATCCAAGTTCTGATTTGTGCCAATTGCTGACCGTTCATGAAAGAGCAATGTCTAATTTTTTTCATGACCTTTAACGAACGCAATTGAGAATTCTTCAGCCTTCCTCAACCTTCTTCATTTTTAAGAAAAATATCTATTGCACAGATCTCAGTATCTTGAATAGGTTTTATTTTTCCCGTTGGAGTATAACTAGGTGTTTCTAGACAGATCTAAGAGTGAAGCTTGTCAGTGGCCTAATTATCTTTTTACCTGTTCCATTCCATCTCCAACAGTTTTTGCTGGATCTGACTATTGATACTATAAGGTAATTTATACAGTTTATTTTTGTGCTTTTGTGCTATGATAGTCTTTGATAAACCATGACGAGTGTATAAATTTAGCTAGCTAAAGTACCAACCTAGCAAAAGAGAAAAAGGTATTTCTATTTGTGATGGCTTGGACTTTTCTATTGTGTGATTGCATACACACAAAAATCTTTTGAATCATTAATGTTTACTCACCTTTTTAGCTTCTTCTGTGGTATTTTTGTGGATTACTTAGAAACTCCTTAGAAATTCCTTTTAATATAGATGGTGCTTTACTTCAAAAAATGCCTAGCAGATACTCCCAAATTAATTAAATGTGGCTTCTTTGTAGACTGCTTTTTGTACACATGATTTTTTCATGGCTCTCCTTACCTCTTTTCTGATTGTTATGGCACAGTAGATTAGTCTGTGGGTTGCTTTTCACTGTTTCACAAGCATTGTGTGCTCATGCATGTACATGCTAGCCTTTTTTTCTTGAGCACCTTTCTTTAAAGCCACTGTTTTTGTCACAGAAGGACAGATAATACAATCATTGATACCTTTAAAGAAGGTGTCTTCCGAATTCCTATTTGGTTCTTCCTTCATTCCTTTAATAATTGCATCATAACTGCATGTAGTTGATTACAGGCATAGAGAAATTTTTGCTAAAAATCGTTTATTTATTTAAAATATTGCATTCATGTCAGTAAATATATGCTGACAAGACAAACTGCATGTCTCCTCACCAGGTGAACTTAGTTCATCACTTTTAATGGCTCTTTACCTAAGCAAATCCATGTATCCTTGGTTAATGCAAGTCACTGAAAACGCGAAGGCAGGATCCTGGGTTCACAGAATTCAGTATGTGATAAACTGATTGAATTTACATGGTCATTAATTTTTCCATCTAATATATGACTTCTTGCTTGTTTTTAGTTGTTAGGTAATATTTAGATAATCCAATGAAGTAACTTACCACCTGTTTTATAATACAGTGCTTCCTTTACACTCTTCTTCTTTCTCAGATCCATACAGTTATTAGCAGAAAATCAAAACATTACATTACACTGCAGGAGCTGAGTTTGCTCTATGCATAGATTGGCCATGTCTTTCAGAGACTCCGAGGAGCCTGTTCTGTTATTCATTTTGTGTAATCAATACTGATGTGCTCCTCTAAATTCCTGAAATAAAATGTGGTGAGAAGTTCACATGTGAAAAGTTTAAATATGCTCCAGTTATTTATATTGAAAAGGAAAAAAAAAAAAAAAAACTTTTGATTTCTATATTCTGATGGTTCAGCTTTTAGAAGCACTTTATTATTTGATTAAGCCATGCAGCTAGCTGGGACACCTAGCTTGGTCATGGTATGCATAGGAAAAGAGGAATACTCACTAGCTCTTCATTAATGTCATTTATATGAAGTTCATGGAGTAATCATGTGCTATTACTTTCTGATCAAGAACTATGCCTACCATAACAGGATTTTTTTCTTTTGTTAGTTAGTAATTCTTTTATTTTTTCTGAGTAGCCTATACGTGAAAGAAAGGATGTTCTTGATGCCCTTGAAATAGTCCTATCGGACTGACTCTCTTATAATGGATTTAGTCTGTTATGAATACACCTTTGAGAGGGAAGAAGTACCACCATCAATAAGGGAACTAAGTGGGGAGAAATTAAGGACCATGAAGTTCCATGACGCAGCACTTTGTCCGCAAAGCCACGGGGATGCTCTCTGGTGTGCTTCACTGTGGGCACAGCACAGATTCTTTCATGTCCTTAAATTGTTCAGGTGCCACAGGAAGGGTGAGTCCTTGCAGGTGCCAGCCGTGCCACACGTCATCTGCGGCTGCAGCCAAAGCCTTCGCCCAAACCACTAACTCAGCCAGCTTCTCTGGAGGCGATTCCATTACAGGACTCCTTCTGGAACATGAGCTGGAAAAGATTTGTTTAGACTGCCAGCTGTGTTAAACTATGAAATAAATGTAACTGATTTAATTAGCTGTTGATGTATATCATATAGCAGCAATGTCAGACATATGTCCTGGTTTTAGTGCAAAAATAAGCACAAAATAAGATTTCTTTAAAATGTAAATTGCCTTCTGGAAGACAATAATTCATTTTGCAACACAATACAATAACGAAGTTTATAGGTCATATAAAATATATGCTTTGGGACCAAAGTTATTACGTTTTCAGTGTTGATCTCACATATCTGTTAAAGAAAGCTCTATACGCTTAGCCTGGAGTTAAGCTTTGCCAATAAGATGTGAGAAAGCATAATATTTGCAGTTTATGTGAGATTGGAAGGCATAATGGGATAGAAAACTGCAATTCTCTTATTTTGAATCTTTTAAAGATCTGTAAGGATTCATCATGGTTTATATCAGTTAATGCTGATAAATGATCTAATAGAATGTTTTGCCTTTTTCTATAAATAACAAAAAGACAGCTCATACACTGATTCTTTCTGAGACAAACGTAACCCTTTTGAAATTGTTGTGAATTTCAGTGGATTTCAGTGAATTTCCAGATCAAATAGTAATTTCATGAGAGGAGTTTGAATTAATCAGACTGTACTATTTATAGTACAACATATTTTCCATGTAGGCATGGTCAAATAAACAATCAAAGGTTGTTTGCTTATACTTAAATTTGGTTTAAATTTTTTTATTTTAAGGCAGGATCACATTATTTCTTAAATGAACAATGGTCATACAGATGCTGGTTTTCACTTGTGCTCTTCTTTGGAGATCTTGACTAAGCTAGCTACATGATATTTTATCTTTTTGTGAAGGTGAGCCGTTTGATACATCATGTGGTGCCAAGCTTAAAAGAATTTCTAGTGTCAGGGTGAAATTCAGACAGCATACTTAGTGACAGATGACATTTTGGTGTTTGAGAGGAAATCTGGGTAACAACTTGTATATTTTCATTGAGAGAAAGAAAAGAAAAGAAAAAACATCAAGCTGAATTCATGCAAACACTAGATTGATTTTTCTGGTGGTTGATGTTTTCTATCTACTGCATGAGATTTTTCTAATGGGGAGAGAGAGATTTCACCACTGTAAGAGCAGTACAGACTGAACAACAAGAACAGAAGTTGTTTTAGTACAGATAACTACAGCTAATCATAAGGTGTGTAGTCAGCTTGGTTGTAGATGCAACAGATGCAAGTGAAGTAGCTGACACATATCTGAAATTTCATAAATGCAGTGTACTGTGTGGAAAACTGTGACATGATTCACTGCTAACTTACATTTTATAGGGAGATCAAGTGTATTAAGGCTGTTTCTTTGATCACATTATAAGATTTGTAGCTTAATACGTGCACAAATGGAGATCCCAACCCATTTGTCCAAGTAATTAAAGGGACAGTGGAAACTAGTGTTGAGACTCTGGGGATGAAATTAATTATTCATATTCCCTTATCAGAATCTCAAAGCAAGAATGATTGCCGTTTTCGTAAGTGGTTATGATTGAGACAACAGGGATAAATTGTTAACTGCCTGTGTGGGCTGCAGAATGATGTAGTTTGTATAATGATTGTCATAGAGATGTAAGGCTGAGGTAGAGAAATAGAAAGCGGCAAAAGAGATGAAATGGAACAGAAAATATTTTCTTGCTCTTGATCAACATTCAATTGTTCATCTTTGCTATAGCTGTAAATGAACAGGATTATTATTGTAATCTGGTTTTGCGTCAGGTTTTAGAGAACAAAATTTTGAGGAGGTCTTCAGTGAAATCACAGTACTATGCAAAATGGTTAGCATCATGAAACTGTCACATACGTAATTTTTTTTTTTGAAATGGTGAGTACTTGGGTTTGAGGACTCACAGTTCATATTCTGAGAAGGCTAGCTGAGGTGTACAAGAGGAAAAAGAAACCAGTATTCGAAGCAGTATTCTGTAGTATCTGTATCATTCTTTTGAATACCTTCATTACCCAATAGCTTTTACAAGGGCCCACATTGTTTTAGGCCATTTCAGAACCCTCTCTATTAGCATATCATGTGTTTTATTAGCATACCACATGCTTTTTTTACAGTTACATCTAAAAGATTAACCTTGACTTGAAATTCCAACCTTGGTTTGCAATACTGACTTTATCAAAAGGTTCAAACATATTTCAATGAAGTTATCTCCATGATGTTTAAGTTATTATGCCTTAACTGCTCTTTTTAGGCATTAAAACATGGAGTAGCACACAAAAAGAGAAACCAATTTGGTACTAGATTTTCTCTGAGTCTTGATATATTTATGAAAATCTAATGCTAATGTTGTAGTATAGACGCTGTCAGGTTAGATTTAATGTACCTGAGATATATTTTGAGCCTGTAAACAGGAGATGCAGTCTAATGAGTTTAATCACAATCATTAGCTGCCTCTCCAAATGTAATTCTAATGGAGCCACTGGTAATGGCTGATGCTTGATTGGGTTCTCTGACTTATCTCATACAGAAGTCCTGCACCAGATAAGTAATCCCTGGCTATGCCCATTCTGCAGTCGGAGCAGTAATTGAGGCGGGTACGATACATGAGCCAGTAAAAGTCTGTTGGTTGCAGTCTCACCACTGCATCCTGGGTAAATTTCTCTTCCTGGAGGTCCGTCCTGTTGCAGGTGTTGCTGTCACTTCTGGATCTAGACATCCTAATTAAGACAGTAGCAATCAAGCTTGTTTGGAAATCATAAAATGATATCAAATACGTGTCACAGCATCAAGATTCAGAAATTACAGCCATGGAGAGCATATCACACAGTGATTAGCATCCTCCTAGACATGTTGTTCAAGAAATCCTTTCAGCCCTCAAACACTTCTCCACACCGTCAGGTACAACCACTCTGGGGAAACTACTGCTCCCAGACTAGCGTGCATGCTCACATCAGGCTAATTTAGCCTCCAAGGACTATGTGTAAACAAGTGACCTCAGGATTTATTTAAGTGGATTACACATTTTCATAAAGCTTGTAAAATCTTCTTTGTGTATGAATTAATAGCATACAATATTAATTTTAAGCAATAAATAATGGAGGTAGAGGAGTAAGTTTCCTTCTAGAAAAGAAAGTTTACGTGCTGCTACTGAGAGGACTCATACAGCTAAGTGTTCCCCATTGTTAAGAAAATACCTGGCTGAGACAAATAGTGGGGCTTTTTCCATTTCTGTAGCAGAGTAATTCAAACTTTCATTTTTATAGTTTTTTTCATGACTTGTATCTCTATGGTCTTTTGAAATATTAAAAACATTTTTTTCTACAAATAATTAAATAAATCTCTAAATATATTCTGAAATTTAGGTTGTGCTTAAGAACTTGCTTTTTCTTAGGTGAAAATTAATTCTGAAAATGACCGCATGCAGTTACCATCTTTTGTCAGGAGGAGGTGATTTCCATCACTTTCTTAAATTTAACTGCAAATGATATTCAGACAGTTTAGTGATTTCAGGAGTAATAAAGATAATGAAATTTATTTTGAATTTTTTTTGCAATTACAGCAGAAGATTTTAAATGCTTGATGATGTTCCATCATGCTGCTTGTGGCATTTTTATTGCTAATTGTAAAAAAGTCACCAAGATTTTCGCCTACTGACCAAGTAATTCTGAATGAGAGCAAGTTACGGAGATAAGCAGCTTTGAGAACAAAAGTGAAATGTTTAACCTGTCAATGCTGTTGCTAGAGAGCAGCACAGTGTGGTACGAGGATCTGTAGCCATCTTTAAAGTTCATTGCTTTGCAGGAAATGAGACGAGGATATTTTTCATTTGTTCCAAACATCTGATGCTTTTTAAGCATTTGACAGAGTCTGGTAGACAGCTGCATCATTAGCTATCAGACATAGAAATCTCAACATAAAGTAAAACACTTCAGTTCTTTTATAATGTAGATCAAGATACAAGCAACGGGAGTATTAATTACCTTTTCTTGAGAGGTAATTTGGAAAGGAAAACAGGGCCCCAAGTGTATTATTGCAGTATCTTTGGCATGGTACTTTCCAACTCAGATGGGCAAGGGGAATCCATAAAAATATACTTTAATTCTCTTGTGTTTTCTTCAATCACAAATGTAAGGAGAATTTAAATTTACTGAAGTCTTCATAGGCATAGATAATAACAGAAATGATTAAAACTCTGCCTATGTAGATGGAAACATTGCTTATGAAAACTGGTTTTGTGCACCAGGCCTTTTATTAATAAACTGATCTTTGTCTCAATGAATCTCAGCTAACAGACTCTAGTGATCAGATACAATAATGTGATATGCAGTAGCTGTGGGAAATAAAAGATAAAATGATCTTCAGGACTTGACATAGAATATTAAATTTAGACAATGGACATCACTGATCTGAAAGAAGAAACTCACTTTCAGGTCCTGATTATTTACATATAAGCAAGCTTTAGATATAAATTCTCCTAAGACTATATTGATAAGATTTTAAATGGCAGAATATCATTGAATCTGGGAGACAAAGTTACAGTTTTTAAATTGGATTGCACCTCAGGATGGCTTTAATCATTCTATCCATTTTTGCCATTTTGGAGAGGAGAAAGGCAAAAGATTTTTCTTTAAACAAATTTGAGGTAGTTGCGCGGAGAGAAAAGATGTATACAGGTGACTCAGGGCTTAGGAGCACAGGCTGATATCATAATCCCTGTTTCCAAAATTTACCTGTAGTATTACCAACAGAAATTTATGGGATACTTTTTTTATACCCACAGTGTTTTTTTTCTTTAAAGGATGGTTAATTGTAGGGTCCAGCATCTACAACAGAGAGCAGGTTAATTCTGAACACAAAATTCCAATTTACTTACTTTTTATAGTAAGAACAGAACTTTCTGTTCTGTTCAATGTCATGATCTTAAGCATTGTTGCCTGCAAATATATTCCTAACTGTAACAGTGTATAGAATAAGGATGCAGGTTAGCAAGAGGCTGAAATTCCTCATCCTCAAATGTATCTGAACCGGATATAACTTTAAAATTCTGCTGCTGCCATCAGTGATTTAGTGCCTTCTGGAGGGAATTCTGTAGGGTAGCACTAAGTTCCTGGAAAAATATTACTAAATCATTACTTTGCAGCTCAGTGATATTTTAAGTCAACCTATGTCTTGGCAAAAACCTAGTTTATTCCATTTAATAAATGAATGCAGTTTGAAATGTGTAACACAAGAGTCTGAGAAAGTAATACTGCACTCTCATTATTTCACATGGACTTTTTTTTAGCTTCTGTTGCCTGAATTCTACAGAAAGATCAATTTCTTGTGATAAACAATTAATTTAATAATATTTAAATATATATATATAAACAAAGGAAGAGATTCTTACTGCCTGAATCCCAGTGTTTCAGCGTATCTTTAGCATGCCAGTGTGTTTTCCATCCCACCAAACCTTTCATCTTTGTCACCTCCAAATGTTCTGAAGTCTTTTTTCTGTTATTTGAACTTTCAGAAGCCTAATAGCTTATTTTGCTTTGCTTATTTTATAGTCAAAAACAGATATTCACCCTTAATAGTTCTTGCCTTACCTCATTTTTCAGAAGTTATCTATTTCTTTGCCTTCCATCTCGCTAATAAATTTCTGTGGCCACAATCATTTTTGTAGCAGTACAGTTTTATTTTGCTATTTAGGGTCTGCACAGAGCTGAAATGCTGTGTCACTTTAAAGTTTTTGTAGATCTGTCCATACTCTTTCTTCTTTGTTCTTTAAGCAACCTTCACTTTTTATCAGTCCCTTTTGTATTTTTCACTAGTGACCCTCTGTGTTTCTGCATGCTGTCTCTTCTGCTGACCTTTTCCTTGTTCTAAATGACTTCTGTTTTCCCTCTCAAATCTGCTACTTTCAGCATTTCTTTTAAAAAGTGTGCAAGCAGCATAACTGCAACAATGTCAAATGGGACTCCTTGGACCTGTTCTCTTATCTCAGAAGTCTTTTTATAGTACTTCTTGAGTAATGGCCATTTTCTAAAGTATGTCTGATCAAACCAACATACTAGGTCACATGAGGAGTGATTTCAAAACCTATGCATAGGTGCACGGGGTTTATGACATTAACTTATGCATTTGAAAGGAAGCTGGATGTCTTTACCTTTGTGGGCATGGATCGTAGCTCCATGAGCTTCTGGATATTTCTGCTTTGGCCTGTCTAGCATTAAAGATCTTTTTGGAAAATGATAAGTGGTGAAGTGTTGCAATGTCATTCCATACCCAGATTCTGACCATTACAAAAGGGAACCTTAGCATATTGTAACAGAGTTGTGCGCTTCTATCCTATTGTCTGTTTTGCTACTTGATATTTTTGCTCTAAGTTAAAATCAAAAAGGATTGTGCAGAGGATTTTTTATGCTGACAGCAGTAACTAGTAAGTAGTTGCACAGGGCTTTGTTCATCCTGTTAAGTTTTAACTTTTTCCTGACCACTAACAGATTTAACAAACAAATATTAATAATTAATAAATATTGCAGCCATCATATTGGAATGCTAAAGTGTTTTATATATAAATATATCAACTACATATATTTATCTCAATAAAGAATGGCATTTTTTTTAAAGGAGATATAGAAATATAGCTATGGGAGAAACTGCAAGCAGAACATGTGTTTTTGACATAAGGAAGCGAGGGAGTAAAATTAAAAATGTATAATCAATATACACCAGCTGGATTATGTGCTCTGTTGAAGTACAATCAGCCTACCAGATACCATGCTGAAAGTGAATGCAGTTCTGTTTGTAGTGGACAAATTACAGCCATGCTGTTTTAGAGACCCACAAAAATTCTTGTATTCATTGTTTTTCCATACACCTACATCAATGTAAAGATAAATATGTCATTGTGTGACTAAGTTTTTACTTTTAGATTTTTAACCATTTTTAACTAGTAATCACTTTCTTTCGTTAATTTTAAATTAGTTTAAGAAACGACATTTACAAATTTTAGCTCATAAGAGATTGATGAGCTACTGAGTAGCCAAATGCTGTGCATTTTTTGCATGGTAATTGGGCACCAGGATATTGAACATCTTACTCTGATTTTGAAGTCTGTAGTCACCTAGTCATTAAGACATGCTAGAAATAATAATAATAATAACAACAACAACAACAAAAACAATAGTTTAAGATTACTTCCTTCTGCCACATTTTTGCATTTTCAATTCCTACTATACTGTGAAGGTTTCAGTCCAAAGGGCCACATGAGGATCTTGAAAGAAAGTACTATTCCAGACCTCCAAACAGAATTTGGTGAATGGTTTCTGTTCTTTGGAATAAAATGGTTATATATATATGAGTCTTATTTATTTATTTATTTGTTTTATTTATTTTATTTAAAAGGAAATCAAAATTCAGATGTGTAGTCAATAAGCTTAAAATTCACATTCTGGTACTTGTGCAGGAGGGCTTCTTCAGCGCAAGTCCTGCTGTGACTTGCATTGCTGTAAATTTACTGAACATTCAATGGAGTATCTCTATCTTGATTTACTATTGTGGAGAGCTCTCAATTCTTCATTCATTTCCCAGAGGAATTTAAGAAATGAAGCATTTTTGTGCTACTTTTGGCCAAGTAAAACTAGCTAGGCTTGCTTGTTTTGTTGTTTTTACTTTTAAGAATTCAATATCTGCAAAAAAATCTTTTAATTATCATTTCATTATAATTTTTTATTTGTAAGTTAGTAATAAGTTCTAAACAATTACTAATTATCTTCTTAGGATACTGCAAGAAACTGTAATACATTCATTCTCTTTTCCTGATTTTTTCTGATCCTGCTCCTTTCATTATATATGTACCATTTGTACACCTTGCATTTTTTCATTATTTGCACTCAGACTCTGGTTTAGCTTCTAAATCATTCTTGTCCAGCTATGCAAAATTCTGCCTCCATAAATTTATATTAGGCATACATTTTTTTTCTGAGGTAAAATAAACTAATATTGATTGTTTGGTTTTAGATTTTACATTGTACAAATATACCTATTGCAGATCTTGATCTTCTTGCTTTCCAAAGGGCAATGCATATTTTTTCACAAAGATGAGGTTTTGCCATACAATACTGCCTTAAGGAGGCAGGCAGTGTCTGTCTCCTTAATTGTACTTCATGTACCAAATTTGTTTGATTTCCTATCTGTCAGCCTGATGGTGCTGCTGCTCACCATGCCACACTGCACAAAAGAAATATTTCCCATTAGCTGTCTTGACACATAGGTTGTTTTGTCTTTTTTTTTTTTTTAGCCTGTAACACACAAAAAAGTGGTCTTATATTCACATTCATCGTGAAGATTACTTCTCAGAAATTCTCATCTAGGAAGAGAGGAAGTATTTATTCTTTCTATTAAAATACATTATATAAAATAATCCTCCTGGATCTGCTAAAAGATTTCTTTTTTCTTTCTGTCTTATACCTATTTTGAACAAAGAAAGTCTCTAGAATTTGATCCTTTTAAGATAACTCTTTAAGGAAGATAAATATACATACATGTGTTTGTGTGTATATTGACATTTCCAGTAATGTAACAGTATCAACATCTAACTTTCCATAGATGCTTCCTTTATTTAAATAATAAAAATTATATTCAACCTTTTAAACATTGGACTTACTGCAAAACTGAATTAGCTACCTGATTTTTGTACTCACATTTGCACACACACATATATACACGCATATAATTAGCCATTTAGACAGATTAACCTTACTCCCAACAAAAAAAGGTTCTCACCTGTACATTTTATGGACTTCCAGGAAAGTCTGTATTTGCTCATGCCATTTGAAAATCAAAGCTATTTTGGGTCAAGGCATATTTTTGATAATCTTGGTCTTCAGTATCCACCTCAAAATTCTTGTGATTGGTAAATAGAGAATTATCTGTGAAGCAGGTTAAGTAATATCTTGAAAGAAGATGAAAGAAAACTGGAAATTGTTTCAGTTACTTTGCAATTAATACCGTAAGGACTTTGGTCGGTCTTCTTTTAATCTATTGTAAATGACAGCTTCACATTCTTGTGATGCAAGTTTAGCTAGCCAAACGGATGTGACATGCTTTGCTGTAGCTATTATTAATTTCTTATTAAAGAGTGGTTTAATAGAAACAAACCTGCTACCTAGTGGGAAACATACTGAACTGTAATACTATTTAATAAATAAGGTAAAAAATAAATGATATTTTATAATTTGTGGACCTTCCTCAGAGGTGTTATGTGACGGTGCAGCAGTTGATCCCAAAGAGATTCCATCATCTCCACCCACACATCTCTACCTACTTGAACAGTGCCATATTTTCATATTCATATTTCCTCTTAACATGATAGCAGTCAAAATCAGGTGAGTTTCTTGTACTTTTAGAGAATCTGTTCCTCTGTACAATTTCTTATGTTAATGCACAGAAACTGCTAGACTTTCATTCATTACTCTAACTGGATTAACAGATTTTAGTTTTAATCAAGGCATAATGATGCAAATATGCTGGGCAGGCTTTTTTCCTAAAAACTTTTTGTTACGCCTTTAGGTAGAGATTGCTGTACTTCTGCTCTCCTGGTTCTTTTTCTGCATCGAGAAATAACACGTTTTTTGTTTTGTTTTGTTTTGTTTTTTTTATCCCACAATGTATAGGAAGTCCAGAGGATAAGTCCCTTAAGGGCCGGATTTTCAAAACTGCCCAGACTGCTGAAGTTCAAAATCAATAATACTTGTCATATCCCCCTTAGCCTCCTCCACCTCAAAGTCTGGGGAAACTGAACACCATCTGAGAAATAACTATAAAGAATTTTCAACTTTTGGCAGAAAATTACTAGATTTTTCTGAAACAAAAATGGGAACCACATTTAGAAGAAAAGTCAGATCATGAGGGTCTAAAAACATAGGTGGAAAGACATAGGCATAGTGAATGTAGGGATGATGTTATTGCCTAGTTATTCATTAAGTTATCTCAATGCTTCAGATGAAAGTTTCATAATTTGCATTATTAGGGCAGAGAAGATCACAAATTAAAATTAGGTCAGAAATAGCTAACGGTTGTGATAAGACGATTACACGCAAGGCAGAATGAGAAGTACAAGCAAAGTGTGCAGATATGAAAAGCTAAATACGTCCCTCTGGATCCACGACCCCCTCAGCAGTATCATGTAGCAGTAACGGCCAGAAGTCCTTCGTTAGCTGCAGCTGTGCAAGAAGCTGTTGCCACCCTCTTTATTTCAGACTGTGTAGTGTGTCCTTTTGTCACTAGACCAGTATAATGAATTCTGCAGGTAACTTTGAATTCTCTTCAGACTTGTAGAAAGTAAATGTGTACAAACAAATAGTAGTTATCTATCTGCTCCCTGAAGTGGTTTCTTCATCCTTTCTGGTAGTGTTTAGAGTGTTCATAGTTTTCCAAAGTGCGGATGATCAACAGATTAGGACAAAGACTAGTGCAGAGTATCTTGCTCTACTTTGTCACGTGTCAGGTCACGTGTCTAGAATTAACAGCTGAACTATATCTGCTCCAGCTGATCAGGCTATTGGTAGCTGTAATACATACATATATATATATATGCATATATACATATACATTTATTTATGGATGTATGTATATACATCCATACATATAAACACAAAGCTGAGATACTGTTAAGATTATATTATAGATAGTTGAGGCAGCATAGCAATGCAAGTACAGCAACTCAGGCTTATGTGTAAGATAGTTGCCCAGGTAAGTACTAGGACTACACCTGGTACGAGCTGAATCCTTCATTTTCACAGCTTCTCTGAAGCTGCTTCCAGTATAAACACCAGATAATAATATATATGTGACAGTACAGTGAAAGCAGAGAGCTGCCACTTCTAGAAAGAGTGTTCTCACCCAAATTTTTCATCTTTCAGAGCTACGGACTAACCCAGTTCTAAATAGATCTTGCTTCAATAGTTTTTTTTTTTTTTTTTCATGAATGGCATATATCTGAATAGTTCTTTAGCTAGAAAAGCTTCTAATATGGATAGTAATTGTCTAGATGCTGCAGAGATAGATGTTAAAAACTGATTATAGATGATTTGTGCCTTCCTCAAAGGCCACTGTAAAATGTCAGAACATTTTATAATTGGGTCAGTGACAGTAAAAAAATAATAAAAAAATAATAATAAAAATAAAAGGAATTTAGAAATGTTTTAGTGATGGAAGCTGCCTTTATCAGTTTATCAACCATAGAGACTGTGGAAGAAAAGGGGTGTATTTGATGAAACATATAGTAATTTTATTTTATTTTTTGCTAAGAAGAGAAAATGCATCTATTTCTACAGCTTCTTTGCTGTTTTCAGGAAGGCATAGGACTTTACTGTTCCTTTCCATGTTATTCACTTCACTTCCAGCTGATTTTACAGAGAAATATCATCACTGTGAAATCTTAAAGGACAAGAGAAGGAGGCGTAAGTCTGTATTACAAATTCTGCTCTCTTTTTCTGCTATCTGACAATCCAATTTTTATGTATGCTCCAAAGAATTTGTATTATAACGTGTTTTTGCTGCAGCACAACACTCAATTAATTTGCATGAAAGAGACTCTAGATTCTTCTGTGGTCCTTGATGTGTATCAGTGGAAGCTGTTAGCTTTATGAGTATTTTTATGGCAAGTAGAGATATGTATTTACCTGTTGTTACTGGGTGAAGCTCTGTTAAAGAACAGCAGAGATTCCCAGAGGAGAAGTTAACACAATTGCGAAAACATTTTTCTCTCTCTGGCATTTTTTTTCATTTAGCCTGTGAAATAGTTGTCTTGTTTTGGACTGAAGCAGGACTGGGAGGTGTTATCATGCAGAAAAATATTTGTTTGTTTGGGGTACGATACACCCTCATAGGCATTCTGTGTACTACAGATTTTCCTTTTCTCCATATGAGTCTCTTTTCTTCATGAACCCTTCACACCTCTCTGTTCTCTAACTCTTCTATTTTCCTCCTCCTATTCTTATCTCAGTGTTTCTTACCCTGTGCCTTCTTTTCACCATTTCTGAATCTTCTCCATAATAATGTCTGCACTTCTTCCCTTGACTTTCTACTCCAGAAATCCTGCTTATTCTTCCTAGATCTTCCACATATTGCTGGGCTACTATATTGGATGACTTGCATCATGATCTTCTCAAGCTCCATCTTCAGATGCTGTAGAATTTGATCACGCTTCTTGAAGCAGGTGTTTCTAGGATCTCATTCATCTCTCATTTCAAATTGCTCTAATTTTTAACCCAGACAAAATTATCTTTTTTGTTTCTATATTGTGATATGAAATTTGCATACATGTCCTTTTTCCCATTTTGCTGTGAATCCAGTGAAATGTATTCTACAATAGCTGAAGTTCATAAGATTGTATATGCAGCCTTAAACTTGAGCCTATACATAGGGAGTGAGTAAATGAGTGTTACTCATTTCAGTAACCTGAAATACACAACCTGTATTTTTCCACTTGCTAGTCTAGCATAAATGCAATAAATTATGCTTCCATTTCTGTCCATTTTGATAGTAGGGCAGTATCATGCATGTTTGTGCATGTTACTGGGGTAAAGTAGAAGTTCAGAAATAACATCAGTGCTAACGTTGTGCTTCTTCACCAGCCACACCACTTCTGCATGTGTGTTACTAGTAGCTGGAAAGCGGACTGCATGTTTCTCACCTCAGCTGTTGAGAGTCTGTCTGTGGAAGAAGGACTAGCACTGTCTACTGGCAGTTTCTGCAGTAAGCTGCTGGTTAGAGCTTGGACTGGCATGGAGTCACACCCTGTAACACTCCTAACTTTCTGAAGGAAGAAAGTTTGTTGCTTTACGAACAAACACTTTTCAGTGGTAGAAATGAAACATTGAAGAACCTTCCCATGGGACCCTTTGATTATTTAGTTGAACTGTGCTCTGTCTACCAAAGATAGTGGAATGGATTGTATTCACACTAAATGGCTGAGAATTTTGTTCATATTAGCTATTTTTCTCTTGTTACTGCTCTCAGGAAGGCCATATTTCATTACTGTGCTTTCTTCTAGAGCTTTGTGTTTTGTTAATCTAAATTAAAACCATCGATGTTAACATTCTAAAGTGTATTGTTACCATCCTGTGATTTATGCCTCCTGTGATTACTTGTGTCTTGGGAGTACAACGGTGAACAGGATGCCAAAGTGGACTGTTGCAGAGCAAAAGAATAAGGCAAAGAAAGTAAAGGTGAGAGGCACTGATGTTCTGGCTTCTAGTGTTATGAAAGTTTTCCTCCAGAAATGTTAGTGGGCCACGTATTTGATCACTTAAAGGCTGAAGATCATTGTAACCAGTGTTATGACTAATATAATCTGCAGTTCTTATAAACTTTATTCTGCCTCTTACTTCTATTTTACAAAGGTCTGAGTTGCACAGATCCTCGGAAATCTGGGTTTGGGGGATAACTGAATTAATGAACCCCTTAAGCATCCATCTGGAATATTCTATGTGAAACATATGGTGTGCTGGGAGAGACATTCGGGAAGGCAGAGACAGGAAGACAATCTCTACTCCTTTCCGCCACTCAAGTTCCTTCCTACCACTAGACCTGCAGACCTCTCTATCCGTAGACTGCTAGTGGTCTACAGGATCATAGCCATCCTGTTCTTCAGCTTTCATTCTGCTTCAAGTTTAAATTGTGAGAAAGCTTCTAACACTTAGTTCATTAACTTAGTTCATTAAATTAGTACATTAACTTAGGAGAATATTTCAATTTGGTATCCAATATGAATACTTAGGGCAGCTATCTTTCTTCTTGTCTGTTGATGGGGAGGAGATTCTAGAAGTTTATATCAGACACTGTTGTTGCATCCTTTAGTTTTGTAAGGAAATTCTCTTTTCACTCTTACTGTAATGTACTGAAATATTTTGCTTTTGCTTTGTGAGAAAAAATATGCCAAGTCATTTCCTAATTCACTGAGTGGATGACTGTTTTGGAAGAAACTTCTATAACAGTATGTTAAAACCAAGGAAGGAGAATCTAACAACCCTGCTTAATCTTAAAACTTTCTGTGAAATGAAAGACAGATGTAAAGATAAAAATCAAGTTTCGCAGCTATGTGGGATACACAATTCTTCCACTGCTAAAATATATGGACTCCCCCTTCCAGTGTTCACCATAGGGTCAAAAATCTGAGATTTACATCTATATGAAAAAGACCTGCTGCATGTGCAAAATATGCCTGGTACTTCCTAGATTGTTTGTTGCTTGTGTAACACAATGAGAGTGGGTGGGAAAGTATTCCAAGATTTCATATATATATAAATTTATATATATATATTTTA
>VXAA01001991.1:502434-564426 GCA_013399115.1 Anseranas semipalmata
ACAATATTACATTGTTTTAGCTGATAAAACACAAATGGCATATGGTCATGATATGACAGAGACTATAAGAGCCTTGAAAGAATCTGTTGTTGCTTCACTTTTGCAAGTTTGGCTACATAATTAAAAGATATTCACAGAGGAAATTAAAAGCTAAATGGGGTATTTAAATCTTAGAGAAAGCCACTGACAGTGCTTCTCTAACAACAGCTGGTCTTGGTTGTCAGTTTTGAAGGACAAAATTCAGTGACCTGACAGCAGCCCTGTTTGAGGTTTGTAATGAAAGATCAGTTGTGTTGAACCTGCAGGGCATTTTCTTGTTTTTCTACAAAAAGGTTTTCCCCCTTGAACAGCCATAAAATATGGATTAAAAATATTATCATTCTGGCTATGTTCAAACAAAACAACTCCAATTCAGAGGTAGGTGCTAACTAGGATAAGCCTTCACTGTCAAGAAGGCTGATCAATCCCAGAAAAAGTGATTCTTGATCAGAAAATGGAAAGGTTCTCTTGAGGATAAGCACCAACATATCAAGTTAATTGTTTAGCTGTTGTGTTAACTCCTAGGATGATGGAACAGTAAATCTATTGTTGTTATAGAGAGGATGAAAAGCTTAACAGCTTCTGGAAATTATCTGTTTAAATCCAGAGAAACATAAATCCAAACCAATAGTCTAATGTACATCCGAGCAGGAAGAGCTTGTATGTTGGGATCACAGAATCACAGAATTGTAGGGGTTGGAAGGGACCTCCAGAGATCATCGGGTCCAACCCCCCTGCCACAGCAGGTTCACTAGAGCAGGCTGCACAGGCATGAATAGTTTTTCATGGTCCAGTCATAGCTCAGGGAGGTTTTCCTTTTACTTTATTTCTTGAGTTTTGCTGTGCTATGAAAGATTTTATTCTTAGATAGTGTTACCTGTGTAGTATCTTGCACTCTACATATATCTAATATCTGAATTTGGTGTATAAAAAACATCAGAGATAGTAATACTCATTCTTGCCAAATGAGATATGAAAGACATATAATGATTTAATATTTTCTCAAAGTATCAAAATATAATTCATGTGTTTATTATGGGATAGATATGTTGAAAATCGTAGTATGGTTTGGGTTGGAAGGGACCCCTAAAGATCATCTAGTCCAGCCCCCCTGCCATGAGCAGGGACATCTTTCACTAGATCAGGTTGTTCAAAGCCCCATCCAGCCTGAGGCAGGGGCTCAAATATCCTCTCTTTGTATAGAACAGTTCACAGACATGACTTATGTTTTAGGAATAGGTACTATTCCTGTTTTCTAGGTTAGTATTGCAGTCAGAAATCTAGCTTCCTTTTGGTATTACTAACTTTCGGGTAGGATTAATGGCTGGTATAAATATTTCAGTGATAGCACATTTCTAAAATTGCTGTGCTCCACTGTCTAGTGTGATTTATCAGTTTTGATATAAACATGAAAACAAATCGCTAAGGTAAAATCAGCTGAGGTAAAATTCAGCTATGAGTGTACTGTGGTCCATACTACTGTATTAGTAATAAAATAGTTGCAAGAGGGGAAGACTCTGTGAAGATGTAGCAGCTATTATTAGTAAGACTGACTCTAAAACAGTGTTTATTTTAGTCTTGCATGACTCATCCTTGTTCTTACATAAAAGACAAGACAAAGTGCAGTTCACTGACTTTGGACACTATCAAAATACTGGCAAAACCTCAAAGTGCATGCTTTTTCTGAGATAAGTAATTTTGTCTGTCTTTTTAATTTGTATCTTGCTGCATGACGAAAGGAAAGAAAACAAGCAACCATGGTTTATGGTTTGTATAACTAAGTCATATCTAGGAAGCTTTTCGCTAATAGAGCCTCTACAGTGAAAACAGTTCTGAAACTATAATGTTCAGTAAGGTTTTTGGCATTTGCTGCTTCTTACTAGCTGTCATCATACTGTATTAAATCATAGCTTTGGGCCAGGTTAGATCTTCTACAAGCTTCCAGACGGGCTACAGTTATGTCAAACAAAATTCTTCATCTTTCCTTGATAAATTATGTGATAACCCTGTGGTGAGACAAAAAAAAAAAAAAANAAAAAAAAGAAAGGAAGAAAGAAAGAAATCCAGTTATACGTAGTTAAGTGAGGGTGTTCTTTATTAACCTGAGGGCCAGCAGTAGAAATGCTAGGTAGGGAGGCAGCTCAGAGATGCTTCACTAACAAGCAGTTTAGTACTCTAAATGAGAGGTTGCCCATGTACCTTTGTAAGCAGGTGGTACTTGTTTAAAAAAGCATGCAGAGGAAAAAAAAGTAGAAGTAGCAGATTGGGCACAATTGCTTTAAGCCAAAATTATTGTAACTGTTCCAGTAAAAACAAAAAGTAAAGACAGGAGCAAAGAAGGTAATTGATAAGTCCTCATTGCTCCATTGGTGATTGTGATTTCCTGGTGGAAAGATTTAGTAGAACTTTGCTAATGTTTTAGTTGGAGCTGTGATGAATGCAGTATTCAAGACTAAAAATAAAAAAAATAAAAAATAAAATTATACAACTGCATATACTGCTTAGAAAGCAAAGTAAGAAGTAAAAAAAAGTAAAATATATGACTTTCCCTGTACAGTCTTGAAAAGTGAAAGATTGCTTCATCTTTTCCAGATGGAGAAAACTAACCTTCATTTTTATCACAACCTGCAATCCATCCTTCCTTTCTATTTTTGACTTTTTAAAAATTTCCATTTCACCCTCTTGTTTGGGAATACATCTTTCTGGCTCAAGACAACAGATTCTGTCCTACTTACTCGTCAGTTATGCTTTGTAGCTAGTGGCTTAACTCCCGAATGTTATGAGAATCTTTGTCCATGATGAGAGGACAAACTTTGATCCTAATTCTTACTTCACTCCTGTTTCCCTGATTGATTAGCTGATGTTACTAAAGTGAATGGGATAAAGATGGTGGAAAGTATTTTGTATTTGCAATATTCCTGCCTGGTAGAAGGATCTAGAATTTGTAAAGTCCCTCAATAGAGTGCAGAGAACTGAGCCATCTTCAATGGTGATAGACTCTAATGGCACCAGAATAAGGCTTTTTAAATTGCTTCTCACAGGTCAGAATTCATAAAGACTCACTCAAGTTTGTTGCTGGACAGGAATACATTTCCCAGGCACAGCAGGAGTCACATCACCAAAACAGGGTAAAGTTTTTGGTGATTGATTTGTAACTAATAACATTATAATTACACTGTCATGATGGAAAACCTTAAGTTATAAATAATCAGAAAAAGTTATCCTACTCTTAGTTCTCTTTCAGGTTCTGAAAGAGAGAAGTTTCAATCGCTAAGCAGCTAACTCCAAGATCCTCCCTATTTAGGAGATACTATCAGCTTAATCTTTGTGCCAATAAGTAATGATATGGTTCTAATATTGGCTTGGTTTCAAAAGTTTCAACATATTTGCTTTATTTTGTTTGCAACAAGCACATATATTTGCCTACATACTAAGGAAAATGATCTAGGTTAATGGGAAGAGTCTACAATAATTATTTATTTTGGAGCAGTGTAGGAAACATTTTAGAAGGTAAATTGAGAATCTGATGCTTTGAGGGGACCGCATCATGTTTTCTAGGTCTTTGTTCTATAACCAGTGTGATTGAATGTTTGGTTTTAGAGTTCTCGAATCCACAGAACTTCCTAGATATGGTAAGTCAATCTCTTTATTCCATGGTAGGACAACTTTCCAGTGAATTTTTGCTATTTTCTGCTGTATCTTCAATTTCTGAGTAATACTCTGTGATACTTGCTCTTCTTTTCTCTTTGAAAATAAAGTCAGCTAGGAAAGTATTTATTATAGTTCTTTCTGTTATGAACACAGTACCTCAATTCATTAAGATATCACAGCACAGTCTCTTTCTTCTGACAGTGACATCTGATCTTGAAAGTCATCTTTAAGAATGATTGGAAGTCCCTGGCCCTCAGGGTGATTTTGTTGTTGTTGTTACAGTAAATAATTATTCCATAATCCAAGTGTGACTTCTTAAAAATAATTTGCTAATTCCAGTATAGGAAACTGACTGTATGTGCTAATGATCTGATACAATCACCTTGTGTTATATTTAAATTGTAACATTGTTTTCAAAGTAATTGCATTGAAAAAATGAAGCAGATCTAAAGGTATCACTTAACAAAATAAAATAAAATAAAATAAAATAAAATAAATAAAAAATAAAAAAGTAAAAGTGAGCACTCTAAATAGTGAGCATTATAAGAAACAAATACAACAAATGCAAATTCTGAGTCTTTTAAACAGAAAATTACCACTTAGCAAGGATGTATGTCTAAGATATTGTAACAGTCTGAAGAACACGGAGAAAACAGAAAAATGCTAAGCTGAAGACAAAGTAGATACCATGTAGGTAAAATGACATTATAATCATCCATCTATATTATATTTTAGTGTAGCAAAAAGAATATTCAATACTTATATATTAGAAAACAACTATGCATATGTTAGCTAAATTAAAGCCTGGTTTGGGAAGTCTCTTACAATCTCACTTAAAGTGTCTTTTAATTCTAAAATGTAGATTGCATGGGGAAAAAAAGTGATTTTACCCCATTAGTGACTAAGAACTTCATGTCTAATGACATTTTTGACTTCCCTTCTGGAAATGTGAATATGTAGGGAAAGAGTGAAAGCTGATTTTGGTATTGCACTCTCTTTCTGAGCAGTTTAAGGTGCAAAAAGTATTGAGGAGTCAGGGTCAAGGCTCTTCAGAGTATCAGTACTATAATTATTTTCCTTGGAAGTCTAGCAAAAATCTGGTCACAGAAAGATGGGGTTAACCCTTCTTCCTCTCTCTGCAAGATCAGAATTCAGAGCAAGTAAGAGGTGAAATCTCTGCAGTCAGGTAATCACATTTATCTGTATCTTTCAGCTGCTGAGCAATAACTACTGAATGCCTTATCTAATCAATCCCTTATGTTCTGAGAATACTCCAGTCATTAGTGTACAAGATCATATTGATTTGATTAAATTTTGGAAATTATAGTTAGCACCTTCAACAGCAATCTCCATATGTCATCCCTGACCATGGTCCCAGTACATTTAATGTTAACGGGTGTGGGTGCACACATTAACGCTATGCAGGGCCTGTGGTAGAGAGAACCTTGAGCTGGCATTGAATGTGCTAGCTCTGAAACCAGAAGTGACAAAAACGTGTTGTTGCAGTGCTAATTAGCCTGAGGGCAGCACCATGCTGGTATGACTGCATTTCTTCCAGGATTCAAGCTCATGTCTCTGCATGGTGTCACGCTGCATCATTTAGGCATGCCAGATTGCTCAGTGCTTGCTCAGGTGCTTCTAATGCAGTATTGTGTCAGCCACCTCGGGAATTGTTCTCTCTTTGTCCTAGACATGTCCTCAAACTAAACTGTAAGAAGGTAAAAGGCAAAGGGCACACAGTGCCTGCAGATCGAAAGGAGAGGAATAGGAACATTCAGTGTGGATGGAACTGGACATGGGAAGGATGCACAGAAGCATTAGCACATTAAACAGGGTTTCCAAATAGAGGGGCATCAAGCCCATAGGGATAGCACAGAGATTCAGGAAACCCTAAATATTTGCCCTGACCTTGACATACAAAACCTGTGTATTTTACAACTTAATTTTTCCAGAGTTGGATAAAGTCAATTTCTGAATTAAAGTGTGAAATTTAGTCTCTCCAGGAGTATAAGATTTCCAATTCCTTATTTCTGAGCAAGAACACTGGGAAAGAAGTGCTAAGTAAACATAGGCAAAGTTGCTTTAAAGATTTCTGTTGAGACAATGATAAAATTGGAGTCAGTATATTGTCAACAAGACTGAATTATTTTCCCAGTCCATTGTCCTTTTCTGTTATTTTTATGCAGCCCTTGCCTGTTGTACCAAGATTAGCCATTTGATGGAGTAAGTAAAGGCTGTATGAGATTGTAGTTGCTCTTCCTCACTTAGAAAACATTAAGGACTAATTAATGGCATATTTTGCCTGCTTTATTTATTTATTTTTAAATTGCTGCCTCTGAAGACCACAGTTTTTACTGTTCCCATGCCTATTAGCTGAGTTATTTCTCATAGATCCATACATTATCAAATGCACACCTACATTTTTCTCTGTTTCTCTGGACAAAATTGAGCTTCTTTGGTAAGAAATGTATTCTTACTGATAAGTATATATTATATGTGTGTGAAGGGAACTACACATTATTAGCAATTGATCACTTAACTATTTCAAACAGCATATATTTAGAATATCTAAAAATACCTTTAATTTCAGAAGCTCTCAGGAGCTTCGGTTATGGATCAGGAATTCCTTGTGTCCTGCAGGAAGACACTATGAAGACTGACAAACATGCAGTAATGAAATCCAAGACATTCTGCCGCAGATCTGGGCAATTCCATCAGTGCTGCCTATGCTGGATTTGGGGTGCCTATTAGTATGAGTGAGTAACACACATTATGGTCATTTTTTACAGCAAGTAACCTAGAACTGAACCTTTCCTGTTAACATGGTCAAACTTCAGGATCTAAACCAGGACTTTCATGCCTGTCTTCCTTGTAGTTTAAATGAAAAAGCTGGAAATCAATAAAAAGAATATTACGATACTCTGCAATTTTACCACTACCATTGCCAGAATGACTTGTCAATGTCAGTAACTGGGACAAAACTGATTTAGGTCAAGCTATTTGCAGAGAAATATGTTGTGATACTACTGTAATTGGGGCAATTTAAGCAAAGAGCTAAAAGGCTGCAATAAAAAAGATGGTATGCAAGGAGAATCAATTGCTACCTTAAAGGAATCTGAAACTTGTACATCTGACTTGTGTGTGTGCTTCTTTCTCACAGTTCTGTTTCCATGTGAGTGTTTCACACTCCAAAGCCATGTGAGCAACATGTCATTAAAGAAATTGTTATTGCTAGCTATGAAATGAAACCAGTAGCTACTAGTGGGATTACTGATAGAGTTACAGAGTTATACTTGATGCATGTTTGGCAAAAAGCAAAGTTCTTTTTCCCAGATATCTCTCTGGCACGTAAAATTCACATGAGCTAGCAGATTAAAGTATTAAAAGTTTTCTAGTGTGAGTGGCCACTGGCATGGAACAATGCACTATCATACAATTAGAATCAGCCTCCAAAGCAAGGCAGCTGCATCGCCCATCCTGCCTCCTGGAAACGGTCCTTGGCCCATGCTGATTCCCAAATCCTTCAGTGGCTCTGGCTGGGAGTGCCCTCGCTGGTGCCGGCCAAAGAGGATTTAGCAGCCCAGCAGGGAGTTCAGCACCTGGGAAGGCAGGCAGGTTGCAGTGCGTAGCCTGCCATCTGTATTGCTGTCAGGAGGCAGCATTTGCCTGGCCCTTCACTGATGATGATGATTTAGGATTAAGCTTTGGCACTTCAAGTGTTCACAGGAATCATCCCAACATCTTTGGTACAGTTATATCTCCTTTTGAGTGGGATGCAGCTTACTAAGTACTTAAGGAATCTGAGCTCCTGAGTCTCACTGAAATGTCCATCTCACTTTCAAGAGTAGTATGCAAATCACCTAGGCATCTGGCTTTTAACAATTATAACTTTGTGAGAAATAAAATACTTTTGTTTTAATTGTTTCCACAGTGCCTTTAAGTTCTAAACCTTTGCATAAGAACTTGGTTGACGTTTAAATTCTATTCAACAACACTTAGTTACAAAGCAATTTAACTGAAATCATAAGAGATTTACATAATATTTGGTGTTTAAATGCAAGTTTCTCTTCCTTACCTCTGGAAGCACTTGGCAATTCTGCCCTTCAGTCTATGGCAGCAGCATCTCTTTCTATTCTTCCTTTGTTGTACATGCTTCCTAAGCTTCTTTTCTGATCTGCTCTTGCTTGCTTTAGACTTAATTCACATTCCCAAAGATTTAATATAGAACCAAGCTTATCTGGGTTTTGCTATCTGTGAATGTTTTGGTTTTGTTTTTTGTTTGGGCTTGTTTTTTTTGTTTTGTTTTGTTTTGTTTTAATGTACAGAAAATAAAAGCAGCAGGATAACAAGTCTGCAAAATTACTGTTGCTGTGGGCGTGTCTGCTGTTTTCTCATAGAAAAACTCAGGTTATTTTCACTTGTGCTTCATTTGTCTCCCCTTCCTCAACGTCTGTGTTCAGTTCTGTGGCATGCTTATTTCAATGACATGCTTTCTGATGAGTTGCTACATTTTTATAGGATCTTACAGCTATTCAGTGTGTTCCTAAAATGTCAGTGCATAACAGCACTGATTCATCCAATACATTGCACAGCCAACTTCTGTTTGTGAAGCAGGCAATTTTGTTGCTAACTTTAGGAGTTGAAAGAAAGAGGAGGGCAGGTTTATGTTCCTTTTGGCCACCTAGGAGGAAAAAAACATTTCCAAAGAGGTGTTTCCAGTTTGTTTTGATACAGAATTTGACCCTGTTGCTGCAGAGCAAATGTTTCCAAAGGACAGGCTGCATCATCTTACTGCCACTGCAGGCATCCGCAGACTTGGAGCAATGCATAAGGCAAAAACATTGCTCAACTGCTTTTGCCTTTTGCTTGCAAGGATCCTGCCTCAGGACTAGCATTCTGTGTAGGCTAGGTGGAGCTACTTTAAAGGCCAGAAAATTTCCTCGTGCTCCATGAGTCATCAGATCAGTAAAAATAGATTTTTACTTCTAACTATTTACAAATAAAATCAAACTTAATGAAAGGTTTGTTGGTGATTCTTATCCACTATGACAAAATGCTCTGAGGAGTCTGCTGTTTTAATTCTAAGATGGTTGTTCACAAACCAAAATAAATCATTCCTTCTTAACAGAGAAGCTTTTTGCATTTATAATCTTGCCTGAGATGATAAAAATGTCATTCTGTGTGCATAGGAAGTAAATTAGGACTTTGCTTCTTTGAAGTGGTAGCAGAAAGACTCATAATGAATTAACAAAGTTGCTCCTATAAACAGGTTTGTTTTCTTTAAAGAGAACAAAAAAAGTTGTCTTCTGTTGTTTTTAAGTTTTTGTTGAGTTGATATTTGTAGCACTATGTATTTGTAGTTAGTGTCTCTATTACATTATAATTACAGATAGACATTCTGATACTCTTTTACAAAGTAGGATGTCTTCTTTGTTGTTGTCCTTGTGAATGCACATAGTGAATACTGACAATCCTATGCAGAAGTAGATACTAGAGAATCATCTATTATTGTTTTTTATAATGCATTGTGTTTCCTAATCAAATCTGTTAGTTTTTCACCTACATCAACTGAGCCTTAGTGTATGATGATCGATTAGGTATGTTACAGTGGTTTAGTTATTTTCCTCTTTTCAAGGCTGTTGAACAGAAGCAGAGGCTTAAAGGTCACAAAGTGAGTCTTAGGCAGAAATGGGACTGTAGTGCAATTCTGATGCAGACCCCATGTTTTTGTTAAGTAATCTATCAAATTCATTCATATGAAATAAACTTTTACTTAGATGAAAGAAAGTCCAAACTGAACAAAGATACAGATACTGTACTTTTTTTTTTTTTTAATATTCAGATAAGGCCATGAACCTAAACTTATGTTTCTGTACAAGTATTTGTCAACGTAAATTCCTTTAATTATTATTATTAATAATAAAAGCTTTTAGGCCAGGTTAACTGTAGATTTAGTAGTGGGCAGACTGCTAGAATCATGTGTATCTTTATTATGAGGCACTGTCTATGCCTCTGATCAAGCTGGAGCTGCTCCTATTAAGGTTTCTGTTTCTGGAAGCAGTTGTCCTCTTTGCGGTCTTTCATAAAGACAGTCAGCATATTGCATTCCGGAATAAGGAATATTGGCTTACATTTGTTTTCCGTATTTAAAGCTCTCTTCTCTAGCTCTTATTTCTTTGCAGTATGTATCTGTAAAGAACAAAATAAGTGTCTACAAGTTTCAACCTAAGACATAAAAGTTTTACTGTATTTTCTTCTACGTTTATATAGCAAATGCCATCATATACATCCTAACCTAAGCACTCTGTGAGTTTTAACAACATGATACATGACCTCCAAAAAAACTTGCAAGCTATTCTGAGTTTAAGGTAGAGTGCAGTGAAAACTAACATGACTTTAAGAATTATCTCTATATGCTGTAAGATTAGGCTTTCCTACATAAAGAGAAATACACAAGCAATACATTTTTTATTCTTCCCAGGCAGATGCATTTTCTGGAAAGTGACTATATGTGGGAGGAGGAAATATAGATTATCTGTACTTGATGACAACACATTCTGTCAATGTATCTGTATAATCTCTGTAAAGGCTTTAGCTGAAAATCTTTGGAACGTACAGAACCAATCAGTTTACAGTACATGTATAATGTTTAACTTTAAATTGTGTTCCTTGACTAATGTGTGCTTACCTAATGAAAAGAAATATTAGACTGCATTATTAATACTCAGGAAGAAATCTATATTTTGATACGTAGTTTAGAATTCTCTGCCTAATGGCCTTTAATGTAGGTACGCAGAGTTTTAAAAATAGAATTGCTCATCCTGCTATCTTCTAGCTATTGTAAATACTTATCAAGTGGTTCATTCAGAATTCAAATAAAGATCCATTGTCTTCTCAGTGCTTGCATAATTCCACCATGCTTCTGATTTTAAAAAGGGTATATTTTTAGGGTTGAATATAACCTCATGTTTTTATAAGGTGTTAAGCTGGGAATAGTTTAACTGGGGTCTGAAGCATTTAGTCACTTCATAGGCCAGCACGTGGCAGCTGAGTGCTGTTCTCAGGGCGTAACTTCATGGGCACTCAAAGCCATAATGCTGGCTTCAGCTTCCTCTGCTCTTCATTCCCGTCCCCACACGCCCTGTCAGCTGCACAGGTAAAGCTGTTTGTGAAGCTGCTCAGCAAATAAGGCCTGGCTTAGAAGCACAGCCTGTCCCAAATGGATCCTGTTCTTCTTGCGTCCCTGCAGAGCTGAGGGGTGCCACAGAAGGGTACACTAGCACAGCACCGCCAAAGGGTGCTTGTCCATGGCCTGGCAGCTGAACGAACCACCGCTCCTCCCCCTGTGCCGGGCAGCCAGATCACAAAGATGGTTTGTGAAACCATGCAGCGTTAACCATTTCACTCGAATGATCCGGATTAAAATTACAGTCTTTTTTTTTTCTCTGAAGCCAGCTTATCAGAAGGGCCTCACAGAGCACTCTGCTGAGAGCGGCAACTGGCATGGGGGTGGGCGGTCAGCGGGGGAGAGCAGAGGGGTAAGAGTCTGTCAAATGTGCTTTTCCACTGCAGAACCACAGCCTGAATGTGCAGCTGGGGCTGTATTTAGTTTCTTTACGTGGAAAAGCAGTTTGCTTTTGACCTCAAAACAAACCCTAGCAAAGGTGGATGACAATCGATGTGTCAGAGAAATGAGGTGAAAGCAACTACTGGTTGCAATGGTTAAGCAGTTTCAGATTTTCATGCATGATTTCATCTGTGAAGGGCTGATAGGCTAGAGATGTTTCATTAGTATATGGTGACCTCTAGTTTGCTATTTTTGGTACTCAGAGGTCAGCTCGCTGTGTATCATAATTTATAGGCTGTAATATCTGCTGGGAACAAACTAAAAGTAAGATACTTATTTATGAAAGATACTCTGTTGCACTTGAAACATCATTTTAATTTTACTGAATTTTCAATTAGAACATGTTTTCAAAAAGCAAAGGAATTTGCAAAAAAAAAGGGGGGGACTTAGCTTATCTTCATGCAGTTTATTTTAAGAAAAACAAGGAAATATAGCAGAAAGTGGACAAACTATCAGGTAGTCATGAAACTCAGATATACAAAATAAGTACATGCTGAAAAGACAAAAAGAGTAATAAATAAAAACAGTGCCAACAAAACTAGGGCAAGGGGTGAGGTGCGTGCCAAATCCAACCTCTGTGGTTAAATTAGGCCACCCCCATCCTAAGGATCATTGTGAGCCAGACAGATGAAATATTTGGCTCTGGCATGCTCCTGAGTTATCAGGTCAGTGGGAAGAGAAGAGGGGAAAGATTTGATAGAAAAAGAAGGTGACATCTTAAACTGTGCCTGGGCTCTCTTTCTAGCTATGGACCTCTAAAGCTTGTTTCCAAGTGCAAACCTCCTGTCTGGTAACCATTCTGGGTGTGAAGAAATGGACAAGTGGTCAGAGACCTGCCCAGACAACCACTGGTTTTCTTTTGTTCATCTATGACATTCCCAGACCATTAAATACTCAGTGAATATAAGTTGCATTCTTTTAAATAGGTTAAAATATCAAGTATAGGTCACAATCTCATACTGCCTTGTATCAGTATATACCCGTTAGGTGTAATACTATTCTGAAGATTCCTCAGCAGTGGAACCTTTTCAGGTGTGTGTATGAGAGCACAAAACAGATGTGCAGAATTCATTTGATTTTTTCCTAAGAGAAGTTATCACATGAAAAACTGCCACCTCTCACACCTGAAAGCCATTGGACAAATTCATCCTGTGTGTAATGTAATTGATTGCAGTACACTGCAGTTCAATCAACTGCAATAAAGTTAATTGAACCTCTCCTAAGAAATGTGACTTAAGCCAAATGATTCAAAATAGTAACTGGTACTGATTAATGGATACAATTATTTTTAATAGGACTGGGTTCAAGTAATTGAGCAATGCTTAAATGTTCTGTATAATGTAGTCTCATGAGGACAGTAGTTACTTTCAACAGCTTTCAGTTCAAGTATAGATACAAAAAATGCTAAATTTTAGATTAAAATGCTAGTTTTACATGGCTCCACCTCTCAAACCATGGCATGGGTAAGAGAGAAACAGCACCCTTCATCTCTGCTGCTTTTCTTACAGTGTATTCATTTAACTGTCCGCAAACATAACTACTGAGTTCTGCACAGAAACAATACTGTTGTTTTCTGTTTCTTGGCAATGTTTTTAATGGGACAAAATAGGATGCTGTTGAGTAACCATTTTGACACATTTTTCTATTACTTAATTTTTCTAGTAGAGCTGGAGCATTAACGAAGGCAGCTGGGGATGAGAGAAGTTCCATTAAAATACTCAGCTGTGTTTTCTTGTTATGCTGTATTTGTTTGTATATAAATGTACATGGTCACTTGAGCAAAATTCACAACTCTTCTGGAACAAGGTCAGTGCTTTTACAGTTTTTAACCAACACATTTTTGTTGCTGAACTTAAAGTCACAAACATTTTCCACTGGCCATGTACAAGTAGCTCTCCAACATACTTACAGATATCCTTGTTCCAGGTCAGTGACTGTGAGGAGGGGAGTAGTGTGGACCTTCTCCACTTGCAGATAGCCAATTATTAGAAGAAAATAACTTGTGCGTTTCTCTTCAGGAGGTCAGACGCTGACATGGGTGCAATGTAGGTCAGGTGAAATACAGGTGAACAGGAGTCCATCTTTATAAGCTAGTTTGACTGATGAGGCACACTTAAAAAGAAAAAAAAGTGCTGGACAGCTGTTGTGCTCCATCCAGGTTTTAGACTCTTTGTTATAATGGATTGTTAAAATTCTTGTTTAGCCAAGACAGGAAATTACTCCCACTTGGTCTGCTTGTAGAATGCATGGAGAGTAGAGGGTAAATAGTTATTTCAGGCTACTGAGTTATAGGCTACCGAGAGTTTGAATAGGAAAAAAAAAAAAACGGTGGATATAAACTAGTCGCATGTAAACCTAGGATGGGAATTAGAAAAAAAGGTCCTTGGCAGAGGTTTTGGGCCTAACAGGAATAATAGGGGCAAGAAATCTGAGTAGTTCCAAGATGGAGCTTGGTTAAATGTTAAGAAACAAATTGTGTGATGCAGTTGCCATGACAACAAAGGAGTCTGGAGTTTATGATCTGAGATGTCTCTTCATTCCCATGCTTCCAGCAGAAATAGATGTTCCTAAGTGCAGCTGAAGATTTGCAGTGCTGGTACGACGAGATGCAGGCTAAAGCTTTCCTCAGCAGCGTGGCTCAGCAGTCTCTAGGCAGAGACCAGATTCCTGCAGCAGTTCAGAAGACAACAGTTTTGCCGCTGCTCAGTCTATTGCAGGAACAGTCTGGCGCCTGGCTGGAGCAGCACCAGGGATCCTGGGTTTCACCAGGCAGACCATGCTTCAGCCTGTCCTGCTCCCCTTGCTGCGTGCGGGCACTGGGTAGCTGTACACCTTCCCTTGCCCTGGGAGCTGGAAGAGGAAGGGCACAATATTCCCCCAGCTGCATCCTGAGGCTGTGGTGACAGGATGAAATATAAAACCTCAAGACATAGTATCTCCACAGGGTGTTTGCCTTTAGATATCTTATATCTTGATTTGTTTACCACAGTATTTGAGCTTACGCAAAGAAACTTGTACTGTGGTATTGCTACTAACAATTTTGATACTTTTCCTGTAATGTGCATGTACTTCTTTTTCTGCAAGGCTGTAGGTACTTCCCTATGATTTCTTTTCTTTTGAAGAAATCCCATAAACTCACAGAGTTGTTGAGGCTGGAAGCACCTCTGGAGGTCACCTAGTCCAATTCCCCGCTCAAAGCAGGTTCCACTACAGCAGGACCGTACCCAGCTGGGCTTTGAATATCTCCAAGGATGGAAACGGCACAGCCCCTCTGAGCAATGGCTGAACCACATTCACATTAAAAACCATTTTTTTCTTATGTTTAAATGGAATTTCCTGTATTTCAGTTTGGGCCCTTTGCCTCTTGTCCTGTTACTGAATACCACTGAGAAGAGCCTGGCTCCATCTTCTTTACACCCTCCCATGCATTACAGCCATCAATCCAGGCAAATCTATAAGCAAGTGGATTGCTGTTAAAAATCTACTTAAGCAGGATTTCAGCTGGAGTTTCCACAATCTTCTATCCTTGGCTCTGTAAAGGTTTTTTATATTACTTTTTGTTGTTGTTGTTGTTAGTGCCTTTTATGTCAGCAGAGTGTATAAAATCTCTGAAGTATCTTTTGTACTAGATTAGATTCGAGGGGATATGGTCAAAAACTTACAACAATCAAAGAAGTTTGCTTTGGAGATCCAAATGTCAGCTAAGTTCCTTTTTGTATTAGGTACTTTTCAGGGATATTCCAGAGACTGTTCAACACCTGTTTCAGGACTTGTTCAAATAAACTGACATGAACCTTTTTGACTTGCCTCCTCATTTGGATCTCCAGATTTTACTGGCAAATTTATTCAGTCAGTCTTTTCCTGTAATACTCAGGGAAAAGTGTGCTGCTTACAGAATTTGTTACAATTTGCTTTATGCAGAAGCCTTTCTAGGTGGACTGTCTATCTTAGTGCTGTTCACGTGCCTGGTGACGATGCTGGATTACAATACAGAAAACAGAAGCAAGCACTGTTTAAAGCATTCACCGTGCAGAATGAATTTATGGTTTTCAACATGAAGCAAATAAGAGGGTTTTTGACACTGAATATACTTGTAGAGTGCAAATTGAGGACATGGTCTGAGTTTGGGCTAAATATTGCTTTGGCCTGTTACAATGAGATTAAGGCCAGCACAGCCATAGACACCAAGACCAATTGCTGGTTTTCAGTAAATAAAACAGTCTTGTAGCTGACTCCCGGATTAGCACTGCAGATATAAATAGTGAATGAATAGCTTCCCAAAGATTGTCTAGGTCACTGTGTCTTTCTTTGTCCCACATTTTAGTCTACAGAACAAGAATACTCCACAGATGGTAAATTCATGCTGGTTTGTACCATGCTTAGACAGTGTCATGTGCACAACTGTGTGGTTACTTGAAGTGCAAAAGCATCATTTGAGCCTACCAAATTAGTTATATGCTATTTATTTTGCTGGTACCAATTGCAATTGAGTTAGTTTGTGTTAAATGTTTCCAAAAATGGTGGATTTTTAAAGACTGTGTGGGCTGGGGTTTGTAACTATGTGTAACAGGGTATTTTTTTTGTTTTGTTTTGTTTGTTTGTTTGTTTTTCTCCAAGTAGTTCAATGGGTGGGAAAAGCTTCTGAGAAGTTTATTTTGACAGAATGTGCATTCACAACTGCAAGGTGAATTTATCCACCATTGCACCTATGCAGTGGTCATTGTGAGCAAAATGATAAGGTTTTGTCTCCTTAATTACTGTTGGAAATAATTGGCTACATTTTCCGCTGAGAGAACATTTTGATAATGGAAGGATTAGGATGCTACATGATGTATTGAAGAAATTAAGATTTTTTTATTACTATTATTATTAATAGAACGGAATCTGTAAAGGTCTCTTTCTCTGGTAGCATTTTTTCTTTTGCACCTTCCTACGGGAAGGCTGCTCTGGTGAATATGTTCCAGCTCATACATCTGCTATCCTACAATGTGCAGGTTATTTTATTTTATTTTATTTTATTTTATTTTATTTTATTTTACTTTATTTCTCAACCTATTACATGGTTATACATTTCAGAAAAAAAAAATGCTTTTACACAGCCTGTACCAAAATCCATAAAATCTACCCCAGCATCTCTCAGACATCTGTGAACAGTGCTCTGTTCCAAAAAATCCACATTTTTAAATAATAGTATTCTTCTATCCTGTCCTAAATCTGGTCATATAAGTAAACTAGATACACATGTTTACATGGTGAAGAGTCTGTTTACAATCAAATATTGGCCAAAAAGGGGGGGACCCAACCAATAGTAGCTTCTGTGTGGAGTGGGTACTCTAAAGAAAAATACGCTGTTTCATTTTCTTTAAGACACAGAAATGCACATTTCGGGGGTGGGTGGGTTAATCTTCAGAAAAGTCCTGAACAAATTTCAGGGTAATTCTCTCTCTAATCTTGCTTCTAAAGTAAATACAGCCTGCCCTGTGGGCAGTATAGTGAGCAGTTGGTGGCATGCGAATGTAATTATATATGAAACAAATACTTTAGAATTTTCTATACCTCCCATCAGTATCTGTCCAGCTACACTCACTTGCATGCACCTGTAGTCCTCTCTCTTACTGTTTCATATTTAAGCTCTTTCTTGCCTTTGAGATCACCTAGAATGTCTTTTTAAAGATAGACCAGGAGAGAAGATCCCTGCTTCCTCTCCTTTGGGCTCACTTTAACTGCTGTTGCTGCCTTCCTGCCTTGCCCCTGGCTTCATGCCATCTGCTCTGGTGCCCTTTCCAGCTACAGTGCATCTCTTGAAGTCACCCGTCAAATGACTTTACTGACTTCCATTCAGACTTGCTGTAAACCAATTTCTAGCATGTCCTTATCCTTTTCTAAACTTCTTCCATTTCATAAACTGTTGTCATTCTCAATCCTGTGTGCTTGTGTCTGATGTTATCAGGTTTATAAGACTGCCTGAATAGGAACATCTTTTTCTTTGTAAAGTTCAGAATAAATTCATTGATGTCATGGGTGTTCATAGACTATCTTTTGTATGGAGGACTCTTGCATGTAGGGAATATTTCACACAGGAAAAAATTGATTACCAGATTGATATTTTGCCCTTGGAGACAACTTCATTATGTATTCTTACATAAAGTTTCATGATTTTTACTGTTGTTTTTTTTTTTTTTTTTTTTTTTTTTTGGTGGGTTTTAGATATTGCTATGTATAAATGCTCCACAAGATCAAGTCAGAGTGGTGGACCTGGATATTAAACATGGTGAGATTTATGATGGTTGGTGGTCTTTGTCCCTGGTTTACTCCACATTTTTGAATTCTCTCTTGAGACAACACCCATGTTGGAGAGAGAACTCTTCATTGGTGGTGTTCAAAGCTCTTCGTGCAAGAGGAACATCACTTGATCAAAGTCTCTGTTCTGGAGCTTTAAGCAGGAGTGAGCCCTGGCTGTGAAACACCTTGAATGCAAGCCCCAAAGCACTGAGTTGTTGTGGGTTCTGCAAGAGGGTGCTGGAGGGAGCAGGGACGTGTCTGCTGTGGTCACAGTGGTGGGGAGTGGAGAGGAGACACAGCACACTGCTTTGAATCTGGGAGAACTGAATGTCTCATGCTCAAGTGCATTGCATTACTGTAGAAACCCGTGAAATGACAAATATATGAATATCTGATTCCACCATCCAGTGGAAAGGAGTGAGACCTCATAACTATATGGAGGTGATGGCAAGTGTTATTTGCTGTCCTGTATGAAAATGTAGTGGCCTAACTGTATCCAGAAGTACCTGGATTAGCCAGCTGTGTGTACCTCCAATTACAGCTGCAAACTGGTCCACCCATATCTTCTCTAAATACTGACTACCGACATGAGCACTGCTTTGCTTGCATTTCTTTTGTGTTAACCGTCTTTAGCTGTAAGCTAACTAGTAATGGTGCATCACCTGGGGCAAAGGCTAGGTAGCACTCTCTAGCACACTGCTGCTGTTGGCTCTGTTCACTGCCATCTAATCTTTCTCAGAGTGGTTCACACACAGTTAAGTTACATGAGGTACCTGAAAACAGTGTTATAATTCATGTGGCTGATACTATTTCAAGAAATTGAAATACAGTGTATTGCACACTACTAGTAAATTATTTTATCTGCAAGAATTATCTGCTATGATTTTTTCTGATTTGTGTCTCCAGCTGGCTCTGCAGTTATAATTTTCCTGTCTTGTAGCACTGTACTGGTCTTAAAAACTGATATACATTGATTATACAAAGTGGAAAAGGTACTGAGACATACAGGTGAAAAATCATGATATTCATAGAAGTGTTCTTTTTAACCACTGCAAGAACATTTCATGCACAGACCAGGCAAAAAAAGAAAAAAAAAAATGTTCAGCTTGAGAGCTCAGGCTTCTGGTTTAGGTTATTTTTTTTTTAAGACATAGACCATATTATTTCATTAATTATTTCCCAAATTCTCTCAAATTTTTCAAAGTAACTTCCAGCCAACTGGCCATTTTCAACCATATGACGACAGAGTGTGAATTTCACAAATATTAAGTCCCAAGGCTTTTCCTGAGAGCTGAGAATGGAGAGAGGAGAGTTATTCAAACTGCTGGCTGTCCCAGGGACAGTTTTCCTTGCATTTGGCTTGTTGGATGACCAATTGGCAATGATGTAGCGTGGAACTAGCCATAGCAAAACTTCAAGTTCCTGCAAAACTTCAAGTTCCTGCTCATCAACGACTACCAGAAGAAGACAAAGGACCCTCACCCCCTCCCAGAGCGCATGCCCCCAAGGGCAGAGTACTATGTTAATGACTTCTCGGAAATCTAATGAATATGTAACTCCTTTCTTTACATTGTAATGAATATGCAATTAACCAGTCTATAAACATGTAGCTGTTCATCCCCTCAGTGTACATGTATGGCGGAGCTATCCCCCATGGAGAAATGTTGAGGGAACTGGGCTTGTTTAGCTTGGAGAAGAGAAGTCTCCGGGGAGACCTCATTGCGGCCTTCCAGTACTTGAAGGGAGCGTATAAACAGGAGGGGGAACGCCTGTTCACACACGTTGATAGTGATAGGACAAGGGGGAATGGTTTCAAACTAAGACAGGGGAGATTTAGGTTGGATATTAGGAGGAAGTTTTTCACTCAGAGGGTGGTGAGGCACTGGAACAGGTTGCCCAGAGAGGTTGTGGATGCCCCATCCCTGGAGGCATTCAAGGCCAGGCTGGATGTGGCACTGGGCAGCCTGCTCTAGTAGTTGGCAACCCTGCCCAGAGCAGGGGGGTTGGAACTAGATGATCTTTAAGGTCCTTTTCAACCCAGGCCATTCTCTGATTCTATGATTCTATAGCACATAACTGTTTCTATAATCTCCTTGTATATTTTTACCTATTTATGAAGGGCGAGGGAAAGATAGTTCTGTGAAAGAAAGTTTTGGGGAAGAGGTGAAGGAAAAGAACTTTAGGTTTTGCAGTGAAAGATCACAGAAAATGTGCTGAAAGATTGGGTTGAAGAAGAGGGAGAGATATGCATCTGTGCCTGCAAACTGACTTTGCTAGTTTGTTTATGGAACAACCTCCTAAACACTTTGTCACTAAAAGCAAAAATATTAGCAAATATAAAAAAAATAGAAAATGCACATGCTATTATTAACTGAATTGGCACAGGTGAAATAGATATCTAAGTATTTTACTAACTATAAAATTTTACCTTCTTCAGCTTGTTTGCAAAGTCTAGATGAGACACAGTAGTCACCTCCCCACTGCCAAAGCTTGAAGGGGAAGCAGAGAGACAGTATCATAAAATTATTCATACCTGAAAAAGTTTTGCTGAATAATATCAGACTGAAACTATCAAACACAGCTGCTAGAACTCTGGTGTGATACTATTTAATGTCCATTTCTACAGTCATTTAGCTTATATATAGAATATTGAAGAAGGTTAAAAGAAATAGAGAATCTGTGGCTGAAATCCCAGTTTCTTAAAAGCTATTGACAGTTCTGATTTTGTCATTGCTTTTTAATCATGCTACAGTTTTACCCACTGAGGTGCTAAACATAGTGAAGATGTATTGCTCTGCTGATTTCATAATTCTTTTCTTAACAAATACTTCCGTAAACTCTTTGAGTTAAATAATCTTCAGATCTCCTATCAATATTTTTATTTTTATTTTTGTAATAGAAATCTTTTTGCTACCAGCTTTTGTAACTATGCCTTTTAAACAAAACTGTTATAAACAGTCATTTAGAGGTTCTGTTTCTGAGACAGTTTTAAAAAATGCTCTATATATTTGCTCCTGCTCTAAATGTTAAATATCATTGCACATAATGATGCGAACAGATGGTATGCTGCATAAGTTGTTTATCATTTTACACATTTATCACTTTACATTAGTGAAGTGTATGTTTGATTAATTTTTTTAACTTTGATTTATTTGGAGGTCTCTATTTATTTTTTGACAGCATTAGAAGATATATTCTAATCCTTACAGAATTCCATCCTTAAAATTTAACCCCAGTAAAAATAGGGTTTTGTATTACATAAACTTCTTCACTGTGGAAAAGGATTACCTGGTTGAGGTTTTAATACTGGAAGGAATTTCAGAAGCAAGTGGATACTCTGTTTGCTAAAACGCTTTAGACAAATTAAATGTAGATGCCATTGGTCTGGTTAAATACCATATCTTGGAATTAAGTACCAGATGCTAAGAAGGTGTAAAATAAAACAGCAACAGTCCTAACCAGATCAATATTCTTTTATATCCTCCACCTACGGAATAGGAGAATTTCGTATTTGCCTGCTCAATAGGTCTGGATGTTCAGCATGTGTTGCACCTGCATCATTTTATATGAAACTAAAACAGCATCTCAAAAAGCATCTCAGGCTTACAGACATAGCACATGAGTAGTGCTTTGAGACTTTTGACTGCAGCATTGTTTTGAAAATATGGTTTACCAAAACATTATTTGGTCATAATGCATCTTGTCTCATCTAAAGTCTGAAAAAAGTCAAGATTTTCATGGATGAAAAAATGATTTCTAGTTGGAAATGGTCTCCTCGTGCTTGTTATTCTGCTAGATGGCAACAATATTTAATGAGAAATTTTGCTCTAAACTGTAAATTCTTTAGTGTGAGATGCCCAGCCTGTCAGAATAAATAGAGGAGGCTAAAAATGCTTACTTTGAAAATGACTGTTCATTTTGGAAGGCACTGAGTGATCTCAGTGAAATATAACTGAGTCAGTTGAATTTTGGATAAAGATCAAATTCCCAGCATGTATTCTGGCAACATGTCTTCAATGATTCTATTCCTTAATATTTTTTGTGCTCAAATAACACATGCAGGACTTCAGTCTTATATGCTGCTATCATTCAGATTACAAATAACTTTCAGTGACTCCTTATAGATTGTATAAACAAATTACTTTTATGCATGCCTATTTACAGACTTTTATGCCTATGCTTTCTTTTATGTCTAAGAAGAAATATTATGGAAAGAGGTATACAGCAGAAATTATGCTGTAGTAGTAAGAATTACCCGGAGAGTTTATGTTTTAAAGTTTAATGTTGAATGTGGTTTAAAGTATAATTGGCATGACCATAATAGTTGGTCTGGTTTTCTTATAGTTAACTCATCTTTTTCCATGAAAATTATCTTGGACTGCTATGGCCCTGTTGCCTTTGCTTCCCAGACAGCAGATCCTTCCAGAAACGTACAGAAGGAAAATGCTGGGAAATGAGGAAAGGAGTGCATCAAATGAAAGAATGCCTCTTGAATGTGAGAGTTCATTTCAGGAGTGAAATTTAGTTCCTGGATGATCTGAAAGGAAAAACTTCTAAAAATCTCATTGGTTATATTAGAGAGAAAAATGTATATAAGCATTTGTGCATAATGCCATAGTAAATAATGACTATTACTTAAGAAAATATTTTAGTATATGAAATGCAGAGTTGTAGCACACTAATAGCTGCAAATAAAACATGTAAAGGGACAGATTTGGTTAAACTCATTAAGTGTTTTGTCATTTTTTTGTTGTTTTTTTGTTTTGTTGTTTTGCTTGTTTTTGAACTGGTAATTATAAGGAAATGAGTTGCATATTTCATGAAGAATTTGCTTTTCTTCTGTTATCATGTCAGCTATATGCTATTTCTTAAAGATTTATTTTTATTAAAAGACAGTAATTAGAATTTCTGTATCTTCCTGTTCTTTCTGCCTTCTGGATTTGAAAACTGAAAGAACAGATTTTTTTTTTTTTTTTGGCATTTTGATCTAAAAGAATATTTTCTGTCTTTACAGGTTAATAATGAGAATGTAGTGAAAGTTGGCCACAGGCAGGTGGTGAACATGATTCGGCAAGGGGGCAATCACCTAGTTCTAAAGGTTGTCACAGTAACCAGGAATCTTGATCCAGATGACACAGCTAGAAAGAAAGGTACATTTTTCTCTTTTCCTAATGGAGTCCTTTCGGTCTTGCTCCACAGAAAAGAGGATATGGACACAAAATTCTGATTTACAAATTTCCCTTTTTAAATTTGAAATACTCTTCTGCTATTTAATTTAGAGTAATTTAAATCTGTTGACTTATGCATTAATATGCGACAAGAAGGATAGTGTTCCATTGTTATGCTTGCCATGAAATTTCATCTTTGTGGATCTTTATACAACATTGTTTGAAGATGTTGTAGTCAAACTTCTTGATGTGAATGTCTTGCAGTAATGACGGAGAAAACCCACGAAGAACAGATCATTATTTATTAATAAATTCCAAACATACTTGAGGTTAATTTGACTCCTCTTGAAGTTATTGAGAACTTACAGTTTGGCAAAACAAATTTTATAAAGGAACTCTATAAGAATAAGAAAAGCAAGCAATATATTCTGACTGAATTTCTGATAGAAAAACAGTACATTACAATGGGCAAATCATTCTAGGTGAATTCAAAGTAGAGGGGTTGTTCCAGCCAGGGAGAATCCCCTCCTCCTCCTATAAGTTGAAAACATGCACAGGTTCCTTTTGTGCCACTTTACTGCTCGCAAGAAAGCAGCTACTCCAGGAGAGGTTAGTACAGCATCACATGCAGCAAAGACTTTGGGAAATAATTGTCTGGGTACAAACAGGGAAAGGTTTTTTCCCAGTTTAAAAGCCTGGGGTTTTTTATATTAACTTTAATGGAGATTACGGGATAACCTATAAAGTAAGACTGGGCTACACTCATAAGAATTGCAACGTTCTATTACCCCCCCCACACACAAAAAAAAGAAAAACAGCAAAACTTAGCAAAAAAGAAAAAAGAAAAAAAAAAGAAAGAAAAAGAAAAAAAGAAAAAAGAAAAAAGAAAAAAAATGGATTTTGCACTATTTCCTTCACCTTAGATGCTCCTGAGTCTGCTTGGGTAAAAGCTACTCTGGGAAGTTATTAGGCCCTCATAATTATCATTAATCAGAAGAGATTGCTGCTAGTAACTAGCGTTCAATTCAGCAGCATCACATTTTTGAAGAAGACTCCTGTTCCTCCCACCAGTTTCTTGAATTGTCACTCACAGCCACCTGGCTCTTCAACACAAGAGCAGGCTAGAAGCTGGCACCAGAGGGCTCCCTCTTTGCTCGGGAGTAAAACTTTCTGTCTACACGGTGATGTAGACAGTATAGATGTCCTTGGCATCTACTGCTTTACAACAAAACAAAACAAACAAACAAAAAAAAACACTTAAAGCAACTTGGGGAAAAAAAAAAGAAAAAGGGTTATAATAAAGTAAATCATGTCTGAACATGGTCTTGCATTATTTCTAGCTTAATAGAATTACTGTTAGCACATTCTGAACAAACTTTTCACTTCTGCCTTTTGACGTGTCACACTGGCCTTACATAAAAACTGCTGTTGTTATCCTCCCAAGGGGGAGGATAAGTTGCTTCTATAAAAACACACCCCAGTTCTTTGCCACCTTTTCAGAGCCTTCTGTAGGTAACATGTCATTTGCCAAAATGCCAAAAACATTCACTTTTGCATCTTGTCCCTTTTTGATGCAAGTTGGTAGCCTTTCTTGTTACCTGACAATTGCCATTTTAAATTGGGAATTGTATGGAGGGACTTTTTTGCCATCAGTCTCCTTTATGGTGAGGCCAGTGTCAGCCTCATTTAACAATCCAGGATTTTGTGCAGTTTCCCTCAAATGTATGCTGTCACTTCTCTTGCTGGTCAAGAGCAGACCCCAGATTGGAGTTAATATGTCCAGTACTTATGCAGTAGATACTGCATGTCCGGCACTGAACCTGAGCTGTATTTTTGAGTTCTCATGACACACTGTCATTCAAGCCTCTTTGAGAAGATGATGGAGCTTAACAGAGGAAAGATGACATGTAGTGGATACAGGTGATACAGAAAGACAGTTGTATACTTCCCTCCCTCACTCTTTCTTTCCCTCAAACTGCTTTGCCACCTTTTGCCAGAACGGTGTAGCATCATGTATGTTATTGAACAAAGCACATTAGAATCCTTAATTTTTCCTAGTGTCCCAGCACCATTTCTACTTACTGGAAACCTCCTGCTCTTCTGCCAACATTACCATAATCTTTTCTGATGTTACTCACCTTCCTGACCTCTGGAGTGGATTATTGTAATATATTCTCTGTTTTGGCTACATTTGAAGCTATCAGAAAACATTTGTTATCAGGATACTAAAACAGATGCCGATTCTGTGCTAAATGATTGCCATGATATTTTAAGATCTACTTTGTCTTATTTATTCTGAGGATCACCTGTTTTCCCTGGTCTCACTGTGACTATAAAGATAAATTTGAATCTTCTTTCTTGTATTTCTCAAATTTAACAGTTTCTTCAAAGATGAAATTAATCTGGCAGAGGTTGGCTGGTCTCCAGGAGATTTTTAGCTATGTACATTTCTTAGAAGGAGGGGCACAACTGCTGTGAGGCACTTTCTCTAGAAAGTCTTTTTCCTGCTGAAAAATAGAAGGGCACAGTTATTTAGCTTTAACTGTTTCTATGTATCCTGTTATATAAAAGCTTGCTGATGTGTCAAACAACCTACGCTAAAAGTAGAAACAGTACAGAAATTCAGTATATGAAAAGCATCTCAGGGTTTTTCCTCTGCATGTATGTATTTAATGTTACCTTATTTAATGTGGCGTATGCTTTTAAATAAATCTGAAATTGTGTATGTTAATATATCAGTTAAGAAATGTATATTTACTTATACTGTATATCCTTCTCTTTAATGCAAAGCCCCACCACCTCCTAAGCGAGCTCCAACCACTGCACTGACCTTGCGGTCTAAGTCAATGACCTCAGAGCTTGAAGAGCTTGGTAAGAAAGTGTTTTTTGACAAGCATGCTGGGATAATAGAAATTTAAATATATATATATATATATATGTTTATGTTCAATTGATTTAAAAGATCTGCACTGTGTACAGTATATAGAGCAGAAAGGGTTTTAAGAATGCTGCATCTCTGGAGAGTTCAAATATGCATGATTTGCATGAATAATTTTTTTTAAAACTTGTGCCTTTACTGCTATGCAAGAGAATGTTGATACATTTTTATGCATCATCAAAGTTTGGCACATTGACTAAAAAGTAATGCCGTATCATATTTTGTTAGCTTTGCTTTCTAAATTTTCAGTTCATCTAATATTGTTTTATTTTAAATTTCTGTGGCCTCTCATTAGTGGATAAAGGTAAGCTGCCAGAAGCTGTTGTTAAAAAGCTGACAGTGTTAAAGCAGCTTCAACTTCAACTTGTTTTCATTAGACTCTGATCTGAAAAAGTACATATTATGATATCACTTTGACTTCTGTGCATGATATAAGATTAATTCTTCTCACTGTTGGTAATAAAAATAAGTATTGAGCATTCAGTTGTTTATTTGCTAATTTTAAGAAATGTGATTGTAAATTCCTTTACTTGAACATCCACATTCTAAATATGCATAATTCTTCGGGAATTTTTTTTTATTTTATAGAAGTGAGGAAAGTGATAGTTCTTTTTTTTCCTGATTTTAATCTGTTAGGTCATTAAAAAGTAGAATTTCTGCAGCTAGACTAAAAAATATGTTATGAATGGACTGTATATACAAAGAGAAAAGCCCAAGGTATATTTATATATGGTTATTCCACCAGAATAGTGTGTTTAGCAAGTGATACTGGGTGTAAAAACAAACCACGTCCCTCATTGCAGGGTAATACAGTCTATTATACGATAACACTCATTTTTCCACTGCTGTAAACCTACATTGATTTAAATACTTACATTTTGTAATCATTTTTATTTTTAGCATAGACTCATATGAAGGCCTACCTGAGGGAATCAAAGCCTTGTGGATAAATGGCCACATTTTTTTTCCTAGAAATCAATTTTTTCAGGGGCAGATGGACCCCATCCATCCTTTAGTGAGTCAGAAGTCACATAGTTTCAGTGGCAGCTCTGACCAACAAAGCGGTGTGGAAGTGGTTACTGTCTTCTCTGTGACATAACAACCAGATGAAGACGAAAATTAAACATTCTGATTACTTATCCCTAACTGATCTCAGAAAATTCAGTTAGTCTATGCCAAGAACTTTAGGAGCCTGACTAAAGGTTCCAGCAGACTGTGAATGCTCCATAGTTTTTCTTCCAGGATTAATTATTTCTGCACACTCTTTTTGGTTTGGGTGTTTTGATTTGTTTTCCTTGCATGGAGTGCTAAGAGGCTGTAAAACTTTGCTGGCTTATCAACAAACTTTCCCAAAGAGGCAGGAATACTTAGGTACCGTTTTACCCCCTTCATTATTCCCTTCTGCAAATCACTTTCAATCTGAGGATATTCTTGTATTTCTCTTACTTTCCAGTCTTACATAATTGATACTGTTTTTAAAGCAGAGAGAAGCAGCACTCTTTTCTAGGGGAAAATTGATTATTAACAGTAAAGTCACCTCTGCAATGAAGAGTATTGTACTTTTAGCTACTCATCCCCTAATTCAGCGTATAGTACTTGTTCTGCTGTTTGGTCTCATTGGCTGGCAGGAACCACTGCAACTTTTGTGACCAGCAGCCAGAGGACATACTTGAATCTTTAAGCAAGTTTCCCATCCATATCTCTATCCAGATGGGGCAAATATTACTGTGGCAAGACTTTATTATTCTGAAGAATAGCCCTGAAGCATGCTCCAGAAGTGTACATCCCCTAACAAAGTTGTGGTAATACTGGAGCATGGCAGAAATTTGTCTTCTTCCTAAAGGCTATAAATACCAGTTCCATACGATACTCCGAACATTTGCCACCTTAGCAAACTATGACTACTGTTATAAATAACATCTGTGATCTATCTATTTTAATATTTGTCCTGTAAAAGGACTATTAGCAGAAGGAACAAGAATTCTTAAATTGCACAACAACTGAACAAGTTTCCAAGGAGATAATGTTCTCACTATCATCAGTTAAAAGTTGTCTTCTGACGTAAAACACAGATTGTATGTGTGTATATATATATAATTTATATATCTTTACATGTATATGTGTATATATTGGACATCTGTATGAACTATGAGAACACCCACATTTTTATGTCCATTAAACTATTTAATGAATAAACATTTGTTTCATAAAATATATGTACAAAATAAATAGGAAGTGTGTATAGATGAACACTGTGGACGTTCTCATCAACATATGTGTAATCTTTTTTCTGAACTGAAGAAGCTCATGGTCTCAATAATGTCTCGTGGCAAAGAATTCCACAGGCTAATTATGTGCTGTGTACAGATGTATTTCCTTTTTATTGGTTTTAAATGTGATACCTTTAATTTTATTGAATGTCCTTTGTTATGTAGTATAAGAAAAAGACAAATAGAAATTCCCAATTTGTTTTCCCTTAGAGTATATATTTTTGTCAGTTTTCCTAGCTAAGCTAAACAACACGATTTTTTTTAAAAAAAATGTACACCTTGCAGTCTTTACAGTCACTTTCTTTGCCTGGCTCTGAACTCTGCTTACAGTTTTATTGACATATTTTTAGCTACCATGTTCTCCATAATACTGAGCAGACCATCTCTGTTGATCTCTTTCAAATGAATTAATCCCAAATATGGCAAATAACATGTGCTAGTGATTCCTTTCCACTTCAATCTGCAAAGATATTAAAATGCCCTATTATCATAATTTCAAAGCCTTGGTATCAATAAGTAGCCCCAGTACTACTTTTAAAAAGAATGTAGAGAAATGTTGTACATGTATCCCTAATATATGCAGGGGAGCAATTTCTTATAGTTCAGGTATAAACCCTGATAAACTGGGCTTTTGCCAAGCTGTTTATCTACAGTCATTTGATAGGAGGGAGAGACTGACTTCTTAGATGGAAGAAAAATGTTTATGCTCAAAATAACAGGCAAGGATTTAGCATATAAAATTACCTTCAGAATTGATTCACAGTTCATTCCCTTTCTATTTCCAAGCTTCAGTACGGAAGAAGAAGGGTAAGGGGAAGCATTTTGTCTCTTGTTTAACCTGTTTCTCACCTTTCCATAGTGAAGGATAATAACATAATGTAAATGTTGGCATATGGTCCAGTTTATTTTATGGTGTCAAATGTACATTAGTTATTGTATATGTTTTTTAGTTATTTAGTTAATAAATTGCAAACACACTAAGAACTCAAGCAGAAGACTACATTTGAAAATATTCCCCACATTTCTTCCTTTTGTCTCCTTTCCTTCATCTTGCCTTTCTTTCCTTCTTTGTATCCAGCTCTTTTCCAAACCCTTCCATATCATCTCACAGTTACTGTGCTAACTGGCAGCCACGGAGAATATGTGGCCAGTACCATATCCTCAGTGTAGTCCTCCGTTAGTGATTTCACTTGTCTTTTTAACGGCCAAATGTTACTCACATAACCACAGTGTCTCTGTCTCAGGAAATAGGGATCTTGCACACAACACTTGAACTTTTGACCTGGAGAAATGCTGCTCTGCACAATTTTAAGTTTTTGATATAACATCTTCCACACTGTCCCGTATGCATGGAGTGCCCTCCCTGAGCTGATTCATAAGGCCTCTACCTTCTCCCTGAAATCTCTCCTCAAGACCCACTTCCCCTACGATCCCTATTAAGCAATCATCTAAGTAATGATGGCTAGGCAGAGGGACAGGTAGACATAGTGATGTTATTTTAATAGCTTTTATAAATGTAACTGTATTTATATGTATATAAAGTTTGTTTGTGTTTAGCTGTATTTTCCCATACTCCTGTATGTCATTTTGCTTTCTTAGATTGTAAGCTCTCCTGAGCAGGGACTGTCATTTGCCCGTTTTCATGGCATCTAGCCCAAGGAAGAGCCTCAAACCTCTCTGGGCCCCTGGGTGATAGCTGGTAAAGCAGTCTGTGTCCTGCTCTTCGACAGAGTTCAGTGTCCCTGAAAGGAAAGCTAGGCTGTAGGCAGTGTCTTCTCTCAGCAGTTAAGCTTTTGCTTTTTAACGTTAAACAGGACAAGATCAGGTTATTTTCCTCTCTTTATTTTTCTGTTCTTTCCTGACCTCCTCTGCTAACAGAGGTTCCAGCTAGTGGTATTTTCCATTCTCAATTCAAAGAATATGACAAATAAACCCCATTGCTACTGGTATTTTTCTGAAACATATGTTTTGGCAGCATATCAAAAATCTTTACATTGTTATTGTAGAGTTTTCTGTCACGCAAAAATACAGTTTTCTGGGTCAGAGGTGAGGGAAGCATTAAGTTGGAACTAATGGCTTTTGTGGTTCTGGTTTTGGTTGTCTTTGGACAGGGGTTCTGGTTCATTGGGAGGTTGGGAGAAGGGAAGAGCATAGGTGGTATTTTTGTATTCAGGATAGACGATATGACGTTTGTGTCTAAAGAGATAGGTAATAAAATCTTCAGGTCACAAAAAGTTCAGAGTAGTATGTCATGGGCAGTATTACCATTTTACTGCAGTTTCGTAGCACAAATTACTAAAATGTAAACTATACTTAGTCCATGCCACTGATTTACTGCTTACAGCAACTGCCTAACTCAGAGAAGTAACATCCAACTTCAAATTGTGTGTTTGGAGGAGACGTGTTTTTAACAGTACAACTATTTTCTTGATTTTGTGGAATGTCAGGGCGGGGGAAGAGGCGTTCTTTTTTTCTCCTTTGTGACTTGTAGGTTTTCAACAATGCATAGACTAACAGTGGTAGCAGCAAGTTTTTTTGAGGTTTTTGAGGCAGTACTTACAGTATAATTCTAGGTAATATATAGATAACCCATTAATACTGAAAAATAACCAAAATATTCATGTGGCAAATTAAAATGAAGATTTGAAAATACTCTAAAAATAGAATATTAAAAGAAAATTTATTAAACTCCCAATGCATTTGTTTCAATCATAATTTTCATTATCACTAGAGAAAATAGATATCATTAGAGTTTCAAAGTGAATATTTTAAAATAATAAATTTAACTGTTTGTAAAAAAAATTTATGTCTCAAGAAAAGCTTGCTTTTGAAGGGTTTTACTTTCAGTTTTTATTTTGACATGCTTATTAATAACTTCTTGTGAATGGAGAATTTTAAAGTGATATGATACTTAACGAATACATTCATAAACTAAGATCTGTGAACATCTAGATGCATGATCCAAAAGTTTCATGTTCCTAAGCTTTTTACTGCCAGGAAGTGTGTTTGATTTAGTGAGTAATTGGGGATTTTCAGTGAAAGGTAAAGTAGACAGTGTTTAAATTAATAGTTAATATAAAAATCCTTGGGAGACATTTCAAGAATTTAAGAGAAAGAGGAAAAATAAGAATAAAGCAGGCTAAATTTTCATAGTGAAATAGAATGACAAGATAAATAATTCTTCTGTATCAAAAAATACTACTTTGACGGTGTCACAAGAGTGTCAGTTGTGAGCTGTGGCGTTTGAGGGGGGGATTTATTTTTATATTTGATATGTAATCAAAGTAAAATAATCCCTCTGTTTGTGTTGATACTGATCTTTGGGTTTTGGTGTGGCCTAAAGTGCCAAATACAGATGTAGGATTTTCCTCCTTTAAACAGTTTAAATGCTAGTGCTGCCTCTCAGATACAGAATAACTTTGATATCATCAACATAGAATATTGTTACCTGGCATCAAGTCTTAGTGGCATTTGAATGCAAAAATATCAGTTGTTGGCATTCAAAAGAAATATTATTAGCTCTGTCCACAATAAGCATTCACACTTCATCTCATACCTGTTGTCCATTGTTTCAAAGGTGGCACTTTCTAATGGCATCTGAAACAATGAAATTGCAGAGCAAATATATATAAATGAATGCCAAACAGTGGATTAGCTTAAAGTGTTATGTTATGTTTGAAGAAACCACTCACAAAAGACGTCTGGGTTCAAAGTCATTTTTCTATTTCAATATGATGGAGTTGATGATGGAGATTTGTCTGCAGGAAACAATGGAAATACCATCAAAGCAACTCTTACAGCACTCACAACGTCAACTTCTGTGATAGTTTCCAGTATCTGCAATGCTTCTATGTAGGAAAGAGGTTTTCCGATCTTCACCAGACACTGTATTTTAGAAGATGAGATCAAAAGTCATCGGGCTTATTGAAGAATTCTTGAAGGTTGTCCTTGTAAGTAATTGATTTGCATTACCTATTTGAAATTCTAATGAGATAGCAATAATAAGACAAAGGTTGTCATATGATTGTCATTTTCACAAGCATGAAGCAGTAACCCTGAGTGAAATTTGATGTGCATGTGTGACAAAATATGTGTTCCATCTTCGTGTTGCTGGAACAAGGTTACAGGTTTTATGACTTGTAGTTTATCTCACGTGGGGTCCACAGCAGTGTAAAAAGGTATAGGATTTGGACCATGCCTACAACATACCTGCTTTTAAAACACTTCATAAGAGAAAAGCATTGAAAGTTAGTGTGTTTCAAGGAGAAAAATGCTAACCCTATGTTTTCCACTGGTGAAAAAATCAGCTGATATGCTGATTTTTAGCAACTTTTAGCATAGAATCGTAAATTCACAGGTAACTATCAGTACTGAACACTTTTACAAACCAGGGTTTATATTGCTCAAGGTGGAAACTTTAAATGACATTTTGAAAACACTGGGAATCCCTGAGCAGAGAGGTCAATTGAGTCACTGTGTGGGTGTTCTCTTCATTTACACTAGGATTTTTTTTAATTTGTCAGATTATTCTCTAGTGTATGTAGTGCCCTTTCATAATACTTGGTTTTCTTTGCTACAGGATAGTAATTGAAAAGGTTTTCAAAACCTTTCTGCATCAACCAACAAGACAATGGTATAAAAGAAGTTGGAGAAAGAATTGTAAGTGTTAAAGAAAACGTGGGTTTTGTAGCATTTGCAGCCAGATGAATGAAATGCGTTGGCATATGTGAGTGTCACTTGTTATACTCAGATATTATTAATTGAATATCTAACAGCATACTCATAATCATGAGTGCTTGAGGAACAGTAAAAGTTGCATGTATTTCCCAACATGGTACAGTTAGGGCAACGGAAAACTTTTCAACACTTTTAATGTGTTCTCTCTCTTTTTCAGGAGCCAGGGAGATGAAGGACTTATCTCCCTTATCTCAAAACTCCCTTTGCTGCTATTTCTCTTTTTTTTCTTCAAATGTTCATATATCCATGTTAACTAATTCCTAATATAATTGAAAATAAATGTTTTTAGATAATTCATCATAGTTTGCTTGTTTTTTCCCCTCGGTGTGGAAGTGTGAGAGTAAGTGTAAGAACAGAGAAGGCTGCAAGTGTCTTAGGTCCTCCACCTTTCTTTTTCGTTTCTTTCGGTTGATTGTCTTTCCTTTGTGACTAGGCCAAATTTTCAAATGCTGTCTCTTAAACAGAACATCAAATTGCCACTTAAATTCCACCTGGCTTGCAGGGTAGGAGTGGGTATTGACTATATTTTCTGCTTTGTTTTTGTTCTTAAACAGAAACCAGTGTTAGACAATGACCATTCCTCTTTCAAGGTAGGCTGAATTGTAAGGCTGCAGGATTGCAGGTGCATTTTAAATGCCTGTATAATAATTTCATTAATTGAACATACTGTTAAAGAGCTGGTACTTGAAAATTGTATCTACAGAAAGAATTTGAGCAAATATCAATTTTCTGCCTTCCGTAAAATTACTTTTGATTGTGTGATTATAATATGTAAATGTGACTTGTATGTGTTAATGTGGAGATATTTTCGGGCCTAGAAACACAAATAAGACTTTCTTTCAAGAAAGTTCTCATAGTTCCTTAATGTGAATACATACAAATCATTTTTTATAAATCATGTAATGGTATTTGTAGATACTCAATGTTAAATGACTAATTTTACTCACTAAACAGTTTTTATGTTTTACTGATTTATTTTACATAATTTTCCCATTTTTGAATTTTTGTGTACATTGTAGAGTTTACAGTATCCCAGACAACATACACATATTTTTACTCAGTTTTTATGGAAGGAAGGTGTTTCAAATGGCTTATGTTTTTGACTGTATTGCAAAGCACTTTTGTTATTTCCTCATGCTAACTTCTAAAATAATATTTTCTGCCTATTGTTCGCAATATGGTAAATATGTGATTTTGGCACTGTGACTAAAGCACAGTCCTGCAAATTGCTCATTTGGGATGGGGCTGGAACAAGTTAATTCCAGATTAAAATATGCTCATAGTGACAGATTTATGAGTATTAGCCTAATTTTCTAAATGAAAACTCAAATCATTCCATTTCTGTGTAGTTTTTAACTATAACATTTACATGACATAGGTGCAACTTGTTGTTTCTTTCCTGTAAATATGATCATAAACAAATTTGGGTTTAAATCTTAACCTTTAATATTCTTCCACTGAAACAATTCTTTAGCTATGGTTAGCCTTTAAATTCTGAGCAGTATATTGAAGACCTAGTTATACCTTACCTAGTTTTGGTCTTTGATGAATTTTCACATTTGAATAGCTAAAAAAATGCATTAGTTTTCAGTGGGCACAACTAATGCAACAGAGATTCCTTTTTAACCATCTGCAAATAAGAGTTTTTCCCCAGAGACACTAGAGATTTATTCATTGAGTACAATTGCTTCTATGACAAGCAACATTATCATATGAACTTCTATAGTCTGATCAAGCTTGATTTTGAAATCAGTAGGTTCTTATCATTCTGCTACCCCTCCAACTCCCCCCTTAGTATTGGAAAGCTGTTTCAGAATTTTGTTTATCTGCTTCTTTGAAAGCATTTTCTAGATTCCCATATGTACTGTTTGCCCCAAATGTCCTTTACACAGTTTCCCCCAACACACAGACATTCACTCTGAAGTATTTATCAAGTTCCTTCCCAGCCATTCTTTCACAAACTAAGCAGGGCAAGATCTTTTACCTCTGTATGGGAAGTGACAAAAATCTAAAAGGAATACAATGGAAATAAGAGCACCTACATGTTTCAGACACTTTCTTTCTTTCTTTGTACATGTAAGTTTATAATTACACACATATTAGCTTCTGGTCTTTATGCTAAAACCAAACTATCTATAGTTAAACATAAAAGAAATTACAAAAAATAAACACAAGATAAAAGCAACACCACAGCCATATTTTTACGTAGTTTAAGTGCATCTCTATGCATTTTTAGTATGCACACGTAAGACTACCCCTTTAGTTTTAGTACTGCTTATGTAAATGATATTTGCAGGTTATTGAAAAAGAAACACAAATTGTATTGGTTAATGAAAGAAATTAAACTAAACTTGCAAACTCATATTCAGGGAAGGCGATGGAACGAAATATGTGCATATGCAGTACCTGACATTAAGGGCTAAGTTTCTAGAGCGGTTGACACCAAGGAAGAATGAATGTCCTGTGTTTCCATCACTTTTCAAAAGGAAAAATACATGTGCCAAATATTTGACTGTGGTTGACTGCAGATGCTAGAAAAGGTGGGTGATACTACAGCATATAGGTGCAATTGGCATTGTATGAAGTTTTGCATAACTGATTGCGCCTGGTACAGTTTCTGTCTGTATCTATCTTAGGTATTTACAAGGCATCTATCACCTTGGTACCTAAGCAGTTTGAAAAATGCACCCACCCCAGGAGGCATGATGCAGATACAGGCAGAGGCCCAGGTCCAGAGCAGCAGAGGCAGGTCCCAGGAAGCTCCCCAACTGTGGTACCGCTGTTGTTGAGCTCCTGGCCCACTTGTTGTGGCCAAGGAACATCTCCACCTACCTGTCAGCAGGAAGACGGTACCCCACCCCTCACGTCCAGCTCTACTGGTGGGGAATCTGAAAAGGAAATATAATGGAAAAGGCAACGGTCCAGTAGCAGAGGTGAAACAGAAATGGTGGGATTTCAAAAGGAGGGATTCTTAAAGAACAGCACATCTCAGGGGAGGGATCAACTGCCAGTCCAAGTGGCAGGTAAGGCACAACACAGGCATAAGTCTCAAATGTTCTTCAGTGAACAAAAGTTAAAGAACTACCTCTGATGTCTCTAAAGTTTGTCTATATCCAAAGCCCTGCTCTGTTCTTGGCCTCTGTCTTGGTCTTCTATCCCTACAGCTGAATCAACTGTTCAATTCTCTGTGTATCTTGACCAGATAATTGCTACAATCCTAAATATGTCTAATAACAAACTTGAAGGACTGTCACTAGGAAAGCATGGTTATGAATGTTATGGCACAAGGCAACAGCATGGTATAGCAATGCTCCAAAATGAAGGATGTATTCATGAACCCAGAGGCTTCATAATCCTCACTTCTAGCCACCATGTTCAGAACAGGAGCGGGCAAACAACAGGTCACCCCTGCAGGCACAAAAGACCAAGTGGTTCTCCTGTGGCCACCAGGAGCAATTGCACCACTGATCTGCCACATCAGACCAAGCCCTGTATCAGCCCAGTGCAAACACCCGTACAAGCAGCCAGCTACAGCCTTCGCTGCAGAAACAGAGGACTTGTCTGACAACAGGAAAGAAAGGAAGATAGTCAGGACTTTGATGATGGTTCACTAGTCACTATTAGATGGACCACTTTTAATAACAGATCTCACTTTTTGTTTTAACATAACAGGATCAGTGAGGTAAAACAGTCTTCAGAAACCTGAGAGTCCCATGCAACTTTTGGAAATAGCTGCATAGTACTCACAGTGATCAAACACTGAAGCTAAAGTGCAGTGGGTCACTGACTTCTAGACATTTATATTTCCTTTAGCCCATATGCATGCTCCTTTCTGATTCCCTTACTTGTTCATTTAAGGACCAAACTGGGAATCATGCCCTTTCAGAGCAAGGGACATAAGTTTAGGAACATGAAGCAGGGCACAACTCTGAAGATTGTTGACTGGTATCACTAGGCATAAATATAAAGATATATATAAAAAGACACAACTGATGTATTTTGCCTGTAAGTCGTATATATCACTGTGAGCAAGATGCTGCATGTAGGAATGATTTGTAAGGTGGAAACTACTAGAAAGATCAGAGAATCTGACCTCTTCCCTTTGCTTCACACCTAAAGAAGCTAGCTGTGCTTCTTTGTACCCACTTTATTTTAAGCTTGGTTTTATAAGAGAGAGATTTTTTTAAAGCCAATTAACACCCAAGTAAGGTCAACCATGTTGATGTACAGATTGGTCCATAGCCAATTTTGGCTTGGCAGTCTTAGTGCTCTCTCTTTGTTTATTTATTTTTTTTAAGAAGTCACCTCTTTGCTAAGGAAATGAGGTAAAGGCAGTTTGTTGAGGTAACTGTTTCAGTTAGCTTTAATCCTGCTGTTCAAAGCAGCTAGCCTCTTCACTGGATCAGGACAGTTTCCAGCCAAACCAAGTTTACCAGTGCCCTACTGTATATACCTGGCACGCCTTTTCCACAGCACCAACCCAGCAGCTGGTGCCATCACCTTAACAAGATCCGGTCTGAACCTAGGGCGACCTTTGGTCATCAAGGAATGGATTTATCGGGCAGAGACTGACACATCCATCACTGTGGTGTCAGCCATTGACCTTGAGGCAGATTTCCCATGATTGCTCGGCAGTGAACAAAAGTTTGTGTAAGACCATGCCTGTAACACACCCTTGGTTTCCCTCATGCCCCATGTCACTGCTTCACAAAGCTTCCAGAAACCAAAGTGACTAGAATTGTTGAACACTTTGTGATGAATAATAACAGTTAATGAATATACCTCCTTTTCATTGCTAGTCAAGTTAACAAACCTATCCTAAAACCTGTGAATGTATTCATTATTCATAAGTATTCGCCAATAGGTTCCACAGTTAACTTTCTGCCCATGGGTTTTCACAGACTGTTTGCTTGGACTCTTTGTCATTTGTGTTATTGGTCACCTATGCCAGATGCTTTTCTTTCAGCTCTGAAAGGCCGAAAGTATTGATTAGAAGGATGGCAAATGGTACATTTTCATAGAGAGTTAGGGATTTGCAAAAATGTTATTATGCTTTTTCAGAGAAACTTTTCTTCACAAGCCTCTGGCAAATGTGTAAATACGCACAAATAACAAAGGTGTTATGATCCCCCTGAATCTTAACAATCTAAATGCAGTGAAACTATTTACAGAAATACTCATAAATTAATGTGGGCTTTGGAGTTCTTTATTTTGTTTTATTTCAGTTTTTGACTTTTAATTTAGTTTGGTTCTATTACTTACCAATTGCTAGGTGGGTTCTGTTTAGAACATGTCAGGAAAATGGAGTTTTCAAATATGGGGAATTTTCTGATGACATGTCAAAAGAAATTCAAAGACATTTTGTATGACCAGTGGCTCTACCAGAATGAATATATATAATCCTTTTTCTTTCTCCGATTCCATAGAATTTAACTGAAATGTGTGTTTGCTATGTGTGGTAAAAATAGGTCCCCTGTTTTTTTTTCTTTTCTTTTTTTTTCATGTGTACTCAAATAAGAAAATGCTGAGAAATAATTTCATGGTCCTACACTATAGTTGTTAAGAGAGATTTGTTAATGAAGGATTGCAGCTATGGCTGTATTATGTAAGGCAATGGGGGAAAAGAATTGCAAAGGAAGAAACGGGTATTGCAGTTAGGTTGATATAGTCCCTTTCAAATCTCCATGGAGTAGAAGAGCCAATGATTGCATGACAATTTGTCCCTAAAAATCCATTTTCATGAGGAGCTCATGCCTTTTTACAAATACAATCTCATCCTCACTTTCCATAAAACATGCAACTGGACAGTCCAACTAGACAGAGACATAATGTGAATACTTTGAATGTGAATACTTTGAAGTAGTGAATAAGTTAAATGCATAAATAATATCCATGACTTTAGCATTTAAAATTCATAATTATATTAAGCTGCACAGAATCCCTTTCAGAGCAGTATAATATTGGAGGCACTTGGGTGTAGAAATAATGAGTGCCACATTAGAATTAGGGTAGACAGGGATCCTTAGGTCTATCAGAAGGATCTTTCATTTAAAACTATATAAAATAAAAATAAAAAAAAAAAAAGAAGAAGGAAAGAGAGAGAGAGAAAAAAATGATTCATAAACAGAACCAGAAGTATCGTTTTAACCTGACCTCAGCAATACCTTCCAGATGTAAGCTCACAGCTTCAAACTGAGGTCCAAAGAGCAGCATATGAACTATTTCAAAGAGCAGAAATTATTGTTAGAGAATAACATTTTTCAAGACTGGGATGCCAGAGAGTAGGCATGACACTGACCTGGCATTCAGACCACTGCAGCGTGAGCAGCACAGCCAGCCAGCCATCTTGCCACAGCCAGCCACTGCTGTTCAGGCTCTTACCAACAACAGTGCTTCCCTCACATATCCCTTGCCTGAGTGTGAGGAATACAGGCTCTTTGGGCTAACATATTGCAATGTTTTAGCCAGACCGCCCCAGATTAATTTCTGATGACCAAATTGTCCCCCCAAAAACCAAAATTTTTTATTTGAAGCATGGAAAGGGTGAGAGTTACGGCCACCGACTCATGTAATCAAGAATGGCACTGGGCAGGTCGTGCTCTACTGCGAGCTGATGATCGCTGTGGGTGCAAAAGGCTTAGCCATCTCTAGTCTTTGGGAGTGCATTTTACGTAGGGGAGGATTTAGAATAAGCACATACATAACATCCTCCTCATTAACGTCCGTAACAATGCCTCTTTGCACACCAAGCTGCCACAGGGAAGCACTTGCACCCCAATTTCCATCATATGCCCTCAGGCAAGGGAAGAGGTAGCCAGGGGAGGGTAAAACTTATTTTCAGAAGACAATGAGATCCTGGCGAGCAATGCCCTCAGATAGCGTTACCTACAGTTTGGAGAAAAGAGCAAGAAAATCTGGCAAATGTTGGGGAGGGCATTGCTCACAGGATAAATGCTGTGGACAGCCGCCGTCGCTCTGCAGCAGTGATCTGGGAGAGAGCACACTAGGGGTGGGGGTGACGTGAGACGTCGGACAAAAGCGAAGATAGCCAGCAGTGCTTCAGAACAACAAAGGGCTGCCCTCAGCCAGTGGTGGAGCACATCTGGCACCACAGGAAGCTCAATTGGACACTTGGCCCTGAGCTCGTCCCAGGGATTTCTGACTGACACCACTGCAGTGCATAGGTGAGCTTTTTGATAGGTTCACTGACATTTCCTGTCACAGTCACAATGAGGTGAATTGGTAGCTCCTGCCTTGGGATGCAGCATGGCTGTGTGTGTTGCGGGTACAGGACAGTGTGCATTTATACAAAAAGCAGTTAATAATGTCAACTGCCACGTGCCCAATGCAGTCACTAAACTTTAGTCCGCCCTTCCGTTTGCCCAAACACATACACTCTGGCTTCCCAACTGGCTTCTTTCTATGTGTTGTCCAATGCATGTAGATACCTCCATCTGCCTGGCCTCAGATACAGTGGTTGTTGCTCCTCTATTTGATTGCCAGATGTCACTGGGGAACAAGATGGGGAGGTTCCTGGATCTTCGGGGCAAGCTGGCCGTCACCGAGGGAGCTCACCATCCACGCCGGCCGAAGAACAGGAATCCTCCGTGCCTGCCTCTGACGAAGACTCGCCGGCCAGGACCACAGAGAGCTGGCAGTGGCCGTTGTCCTCGTCTGAAACGCACAGCAACGTTGGGGAGGATTTTGAGGGATTTCAAACGCCAGCGCGGACTCCGGAGTGTACCATGGACATACAGTCTCCCGGGGATCAGTCACTCAGTAGGACTCCTCAGTTTGAAAGTGACTCTCCTGAGGAGGAGGAGGGCAATGATGAAATGAATGAAGAGCACCGCGGTGTTGAGCCTGTCCCTAGGGATCGGGGTTGGAGAGGGCAGCCCCAGCTAACAGAGGGAGAGAAGCTGTTGATGGAAACCAACAGTAGGATTGTGCAGCTGCTGGAAAATATCAAGAGGGAGCATGCACAGTCCATGGGTCTCATGTCACAGTCCATGGGCCGCATGGAGCTGCAGCTGGGCATTGTGGCTACCTCCACAAGAGCCATCCATAACTACCTGTCAGAGATTTTAGCTTTCCTCAAGCAGCCAAGGACGCAGGTCCTTGAAACACGCATCTCCCAAAGAGCCACCCCCCATGTCGAGTTAACCTGTGCCTCGACATGGACTGGTGAGGACGCAGTGGCAGCCTCCACTGTGTGCTTACCAGGGGCTGAAGGGACGAGCGACTCTCGAGAACCACCGCAGGCCACGCTGCCTTGTCGCAGTGGCCGGCTGCAGAGAGCCATAACCGAGAGGGCCTCATTGCCCATGCCTACACGCCAGGCAAAAGGGGGAGGGAAGAAAAAATAACCACACCATAGGATTTTTAGGGTTTTTTTTAATGTGCCTGTCCTTTTAATTCTTAGCCATAAGGCCATCAGTGGCAGAATTCAACCATTTCCTACATTGGCTAACATTGTATTCTGGCTGACTAGATTAGTCTAACATTTTGTAGTTTATATTTGCACTGTTAACAATGTGTGCTGCTGGTATTTGAAGAACATTTGCCTCTGTTCTTTCACTTTAACTTCATACAAGCATTTTTTTACTCTGTGCCAGGCATTCATTGCTTTTCTTACAAATACAAGTCATTTCTTGAGGCAGCTGTTTTTTGAGTTTTCTTTCTCCATTATCCCATCCCCTCTGAGCAAGCACTCTGGACTTGCTGGTAAGTATACAGGTCTTGGCAATACTCGCCTCCAAAACTGTGTTCGATCAGTCTTTGCCTGGTGTTTCTGGCATGCCAGCCTGAGGTGTTGGGGTTAGCCTGTACCGGATCATGATCATTCTTATCCTCTGTGGGTCTGACAAGCTCACTTTCTAAGACCCTCGGTGGAGCTAATCCACATGTCTTGGCTATGTCGTATAATAAGTAATGTTGCCAGGATCATACCTCATATTTATCTTTTGGGGCCTGTATAGTAATGTGCCACCAGATCTATCTAGGCACCTGACTCTCATTTTCAAAGTTCCTTTTATGATGGATCTGGTGGTTGGATGGGCAGCATTATAATTTTTCCTCTGAGAGAGTCTGGGGATTTGAAACAGGAGTTACTAAGCAATGTGTTCTATGGGGATAAGAGCCATCTCCCGCACCAAATCTACTAGGAGGAGACTGTCCCCTGTAATTATCACAGATATTAATTATTTAAGAAAATGAAAAGAAAAAAAGAAAAAAAAAAAAAAAGCAACTTGCCTAGCAGCCAGACCTCTTGAGAATGTAAAAGTCATGACGTGCTGTTGGGTACTGTGCTACTATGTCTATGATTAAGAGCTTTTCATCAGAGATGACCTACATGTTGATAAAATGCAACTACTTTCTGTGCCTTTAGGCCACCTAATTTCCTGAGGGCTGGCACCCTGAGCAGAACATGGGTGCAATTGGTAACCCACAGGGCAGATGGAAATGCACTTTGCAATAAATTATTTTATATCTGTTGGTGCTGCCTCTCTCGGGGGAATTTAATATAGTGGCACTCAAATTGCTATATGCATGCAGAGGCATCAGATTGGCTTATCCATGTGGTATCCCTGACAGTTCTCTGGAAGGATGCTGTTACCAGGAGCCCCTTGAGCGTGGTAACTAATTATCACAGGTGTAGCATGGCTCCTGTGTTTGACTCTCCACATACCGTTGTAACTTTTTGTAAAGGTTCAGAAGAGTTTATATGGCAAAGCAGTGATGAATTCCTCCTCTGGCAAATACTAGAGAATAATTGTAGGCCTAAAAATCCTCTTCTGTGATTACAACTGAGCTGCACTCTCTGTCCAGTCAGCCATAGCCTCTTCTTTCCTGTCTTTCTCTGAGACTGAAGTTAATCAAAATAAAGCAGATACTACATTTTGTTATTCTACCAGTCAGCCACAAATTGCTCCCTTGTAAGTGTGTGTGCGTGCGTGCTTGTGGCTGTACTTTGCTAAACGAATGGTTTAATGATGAAATGCAGCTGGCATGGCCAACCTCCAGTGTAGGCTCTTTGCAGTACAGAGTATTTCTTCCCTTCCACCTACATTCAGCTGCGTTCCTTCTAAGACTACCTTTGGAGGCGTGCTTCTTTGGCCATACTGTCAACATACACCAGGTGCAAGTTTTTGCACCCCTTCTATAGCTTTTTTATATCTCTTTTGTTAAAACTGTTTGTAAACATATCCTCAGAGAATTTCCAACACAAACTTGTAAGATTCCCCTCTCATTGGTACAAGAAGCGCATGCTGCAGAGTATTTAAGATCACAAGAAGGTCGGGAGAGAAGTCCATTAGTAAGCCTGACAAATTATTCCAGTATGTACAGCCTTTTGAACATGTGTTTCTGGTGCACACATGGTTTGCACGCCGGTAATGTGGATATGAACAGCCTATCTAAAGTCAAAGGCAAGTGGAAGTTTGTCCCAATGTGCTTACGTCTTATTTCTTTGGGATGAGTTTGAATGAAGCTAAATACAAATCAGCCAGTTAATTTTCTTGGCCTAATTAGCATATGTCTGATAATACAGTGAGAATGTTTTTATTTTACATAGTACTTTCACTTCAGAAGCGTGGTGCAGTTGTGTGGTCAGTTGCAAAGATTTTGACATATTCTGCAGGACCCGCCATGTAGCTGCTGCCATTTAGAATAAATCACATTCCACAGGCTGGCTGCTTCTGTAGCTTCAAATTTTTTTGTTGTAATTTTAAAATGACACCCTCCAATCTACCTTTGCATTCTGATCAAAACCAGCAGAGCAAAAGAAGAAGCTGTGCAGATGTAGCAGTGCTGCTGTTGGAAATACTGCGCAAGGAACCCCTAAAGAGTTCCTTGCAAAGTATAGCTTGAGGTGTCACCTGATCTCCTTTCCCATTTCTCAGTGCTGTAGCTAGATTTGGAAAGACACAAAGCACCACTTGAATGGGAGCAGCTATAGGGTGAGAATGGCTGAGAAAGTGTCTACAGACAAGAAACCTGCAATAAACTCAAACAGAATAAAGTTCTTCCAGCTGGAAATAGTAGATGGTATTAAGAACTGGTACCAACTGATATTTTGGTCAGATCCAAAATTAGGATCTGACTTCCAGTATTGTCTAGCAAAATCAGTGCAGTTGGAGGCTGTGTATGTTTCATCCCCGAACAAATATTTTCATGCTTTTCAAGTGTCTGTCATAGCCTCATCGCTCTTTCCCTGTAGCTTTTTGTTGTCTGAATGGGTATATGGTTACATGTGTCTGTTAAAAATAAAGGGGATCAGTTCTTACATGGTATATTTATATTTCTTATTTACAGATTTTGAGTACCTAGTGCTTCAGTTTCCCAAAATTCCTACTCTCTCTATCCCAAAGACCAGTTGTTTGGCCTTCTGGGATGTTAAAAAGGGTGAGAGAGACTTAACATGAAATCTCTACATCCTTGAAGCTCTTGGTGATAGATCCCCTGAGTACAATTCTAGTCTAGCCATATTTTTGCTGTATAGGTCAAATGTTCATGGTTACACCATTGCTTTCTGATGCCTTTTGCTGAGCAGAAGTGCAGATATTTTTCTTTCAGAAGTTCACAGTTTGTATTACAAAGTCTTATGAAATGTGACTTGAAGTTTGTTTTATTTTTGAATATGTGTGATGGTTTTAAGAATTTTTTTCCTTTTCTCCTTTCACTGGATGATTTAAAACACACAAAAATAAAGCAGACCAATGAAAAAATTGAATGCTAACTTCAATTGAAAAGAAACAGCAACACTACTGTGAGAAAGTTTTCAACAGTATTCAGCTTACTGATTCTGCTCAACCTTTCCTTTCCTGCCTGCTCCCTGACCCTCTGTGACACTAAAATATCCACTTCTAGAACAACCTTCTTCTAACCAGAAGGCTAAAAGTTCTTCCCTCTCTTCTTCTCCCATTTAAAATATCATCCTTGCATCTGCTAGATCTACTATTTAGAGGGATCAAAAGCTCTTTTCCTCCTGCCTTATTCCCATCCATATCCATATCCAGGGCCCTGAGTGTGCTGCTCTCCCGTGAGAGGTAAAACTTAAATCCCTAAATCTGATCCTTTGCATAGTAACACCATCTATAGACCACCAAGACCCTGTTTTTTTTTTTTATGTCTGTTGTAACCTAATGAAGTAGCTATCCTTTTCTGCTGAAGCAAATAATCAAACATTTGGGAGATGGATCTAATTGATGAAAAGTAACATTGCTCCAACTCACATTATGGAAGCCTAGGAGCTGGGCTAAGGTATTTCACTCACATAAATACCACAGGCTATATAACTAATCCCTACTTCAGTGAAACTTCAAGGGAAAAGACACTAAATTAACATGATTATCAAGTACAGAATAGTCAATATGGTGCAGTCTATGCTTTCTTAGGGAAGCGAATGCGATGAAAGGGGTAGTAAGGAAACCTGTTGGTATGATATAAGTTTGGATTCTAGTACAGGTTCAAAAATAAAACTATTTTGTTGCCTTAGGCTAGTGATTTAATTTCTCCATGCCTTAGCTTTGTAATAGTAAAAGTGGCAATAAAGGAGCTGTGAGGCTATAGTTAGTTGATTGTATGGTATTTTGAGGTCCTCAGTCTAAGGGAGTAACATTATGTATTAAATAGTGATGAATCTTGTTTGTGACAAAAGTTGGAAATGGGGCTAAAACAAACACTATAAACTTCAGAAGATCTTAAAGTTTTCCCTATATTTTATTATCATGCCATATGGTAGATCAGGATCCCAAACCCAAATGTTGAAGTTCTCGTTCTGATTTGGACTTTGCCTGCTTGGTCTGTTTCTGACCACAACTAAATATATTCCCAGACTGTGCAGTTAAGAAAATAAAAAATACATATAAAAGTTTCATTTTAAAGAATGATGCTGTTGCTTACAATGCTAATCTAATAGTCCAAAAGTGTGAATAGATTAGGATGTGATTAACTGAGGAGAATAAATATAAAAGAGCACTTCTGGAGTACTTGTTATTGTCCAAAATATCACTGAAATTCTGATGACTAAGTACAGTCTGCTTATCTCTCTTTGAAACAGTGCTGTACAGATTCATTATTTCTAAAGGTCTTCTTTCCATTTCTATATAGATATTCTCCCTTCACATTTTGAAGGTTTGAAGAAGAGGATTGTTTTTCGAGTCACACTAAGTAAACATTAAATGCATGCAGGCTTAAAACTAAAGCATGCATGTTATGTAGCAGCAATAAAAAGTGCTCGGCTTGCACGACTTATGATGCTCAAGCATTGCCTTGTTAAAATGCCAAAAAAAAAACTTTTTCTTTGCATTTTTTTGAAAAGTAAATCTCTTTCTTTGACCTTGCAATACTTACATTTTCAGGTTTTGGACAAATGATATTTATTTTACTGAATACTTTTATATTACAGATAAGGTGGATGAAATAGTACCAGTTTCCAAGCCATCAAGAATTGCAGACAATGCAACTGTGGACTCAAGAGTGGCAACCATTAAACAGCGGCCTTCTAGTAGATGTTTTCCCTCAGCTACAGATATGAATGTGAGTGGTAGCTATGAAGTACTGCTTTCACTTCCAAAACTGATTGGAAGGGGTACTTTGCCAGTGTGCAAAGTTCAACATACAACAGAAATGAATTTAAAACAATGCTTTATATACTCCTGTTGCCTTTATTACCTTGTAACATTGGTCTACTCTGTATTTCTGCTAACGGTTTGTTTAACAGATGAGCCTATGTACCCCTAAAAACTTTTATCACTATATCCTTACATTTATTCTGTGACTGTCACTTCAACAACATTGCTACCATCATCCAAACAGATGTGGCCTTGCTCTGCCTGTAATCTGAGCTGGTGAGATACCGAGTTCTAACTTGAAGGTGTTAGTAAAACATTAAGGCCCAGCTAAAAAAGCTTTGCTGAAAATCAAAGTTGCAGTGCCAGAATTAGTGCAGCCACACAATTTCCACTAATGTGAAGATTTCTACTACTGCAGGTTTTTATTATTCCTAATGGCATATATAATATCTTAATTAAATAATGCATGATGATTTGTAAGGGAAGAATTGACATTCATACTATAGCATGTATTAAAAATTTAAACTTTAGAACTCTGAATGTGGATTCCTCAGTTGCAGAATTTGCTCTTACAGTACTTTACATGTGGAAAAAAAAAAAAAGTTCTTATTGCATTTTAGATGCATTTTTCCATTGCTTACCCCTCTGAAACAGCCCCAGTCCTGATACAAGCACTTTGCTGTTCTCAGTAGCTTGGGAAAGAAGGAAATAGAGACTGTTTATAGGCAGAAAACAAGTAGTTTTGTGATGGCCTATAAGAAAGAAGGACAGTTGAGTGCATTCAGGGGATGTTCCTCAGTTCCTATCTGAGAAGCTGACTTCCAGTGTAACTTTGCGCAAGACACCTTGAGTCTGTGCAAGACTCCAAGAGTAGGGTCTGTTTCTCAGAAGTGAAGAGAGCACACAGCTTGGTGCAAAGTGAATGTTAATACCCATGCAGTGTGTGGCAAGGCTTTTGGAAGTGAATGAAACAAAACGTAATTGTTCAAGCTTGCTTTTTCTTACAGCACACAGAACGTGCTGGGAACTTAACATATTGCCTTGCAAATTATTTTACCTACCTCCACTTACAGCTGTTGTCATTTTATTAACATATAAATAAATCCCAGCCTTCCCTTTCTCTTCGCCTCCTTCCCAAAAGAATATCAAATTTGTTATTCTCCATAAGAATTCTAAGTAAGAGGGGTAGTGGATTAGTTGATATGACAAAAGAGTTATTTATGTGTGAGACAAGGACTTGCATGCTTTAATGCTGTTGGTTTTTTTTGTTTGTTTGTTTGCTTTTTTGTAGTCCATGTATGAGAGACAGGGTATTGCTGTGATGACACCCACTGTACCAGGGAGTCCTCAAGGTCCTTTTCTGGGTATACCTCGGGGTACAATGAGAAGACAAAAATCTATAGGTAAAATGTTTTTCATTCATAGTTTACTTGTGCATTAATCACCTACTTTTAGCAACTTTCTCTCTTTCTTAAAGCATGTTTCTCCAATGTCTTTATCTCAGTGAATGATTGCTTATTTTTTATACAAAGTTCATGGAAAAAGAAGTTTTTGTTTAAGTTGCTATAATTTCCACATTCTGCCTTAATGGCAGTAGACAAGTGTTGTGGAATTATGATTTAATTCCTTTCTTTAGAGTGTACCCTCTAACAAGAAAAGTCCGTGAGAAGGGAAAAAAGAAAAAGGAAAAAAAAAAAAAAAAAAGCTCAGTATGAGTCTATTGCAATGCATTACCTATGGCAAAATGTTATTCATTTTTATTTTGCTATTGAGGCAGAAGGATTGTAATGCTGTGTAGTTTATAAAGCAATCCCTATTGATCAAAGGGAATAAAAATCACCTCCTTTTCATTCCAAATGATGTCCATAAATGATTGTACAAAAGAGAAAAAAAAAAAAAAAAACAGACCAAACTTGAGCTTGTTTTGTCCTTACAGTAATCCTAGTAGTGATATTTCCCAATTTAGGAACACATTATGCTGATGTAAAATTGGCCATCTAAATTATCGCAATATTACCAAGTTTATTTATGTTAAAAGCTGTATTTGTAATAATATAACGTCATCCTTTGAAATAAAACATTATGATTTTTTCCCCAATAGAATCTTCTCAGTTCCCTTGCTAAGCTTCAGTGTATCTTAAAAATTCATTATGTTTCTAAGTTGCATTATTTTGTGCATTTAGAAAGTGCTAGGGACAGGCATAAGCTACTCTTCTGCACCAAATGTCTTCCCTGTTCAATAATCTTCACAGAAAATGTGCTTCTCTACAGCTACCTTGATGATACATAAACCCCAAACATTTGCCTACACATCAATGATCATTTTAATTAAAATTCCGTAGCATCCTTTTTAATTCTGGTATCTGGGTCTCTGGAAATTCAAGAAGAAAAAATGCTTATGGTTGGAATGAGGCAAAAGACCCTTTTCATAGTTTCGCATATGCCTCATGCCATATGAAATGCACCTAAGCATTTTAGGTTGGATACAGAAATAATGCAATATGAGGGATTCCAGTGGAAGGCATTGTTTTAAACATAATTTCTGATTTTTAGGAATAACCGAGGAAGAAAGGCAGTTTTTGGCTCCTCCTATGCTGAAGTTTACCAGAAGTCTTTCAATGCCTGACACCTCTGAAGATATCCCACCACCACCACAGTCCTTACCCCCTTCACCACCACCACCTTCTCCCTCTCTGTACAACTCTCCCAAATCCCCAACATCAAGGAGCTATGGAACTATTAAACCTCCATTTAATCAGAATTCAGGTGCAAAAATTTCTTTGATTAGGCCTGAAAATGTGGGAACAATGATAAGGGACAAAGGGATCTATTACAGACGAGAACTGGACCGCTACTCTCTGGACTCTGAGGACCTGTACAGTCGGAGTGCCTCATCTCAGGCAAATTTCAGGAACAAGAGAGGTCAGATGCCAGAAAACCCATATTCTGAGGTTGGGAAGATCGCAAGCAAAGCAGTTTACGTGCCAGCCAAACCAGCGAGACGGAAGGGGATGCTGGTGAAACAATCCAATGTTGAAGACAGCCCGGAAAAGACCTGCTCTATTCCAATCCCGACAATTATTGTGAAAGAGCCGTCCACCAGCAGCAGCGGGAAGAGCAGCCAAGGGAGCAGCATGGAAATAGATCCTCAGTCTTCAGAGCAACCTGGGCAACTCCGACCCGACGACAGCTTGGGTGTCAGCAGTCCATTTGCAGCAGCCATTGCTGGAGCGGTGAGGGACAGGGAAAAGCGGCTGGAAGCAAGGCGTAATTCTCCAGCCTTCCTTTCCACAGACCTAGGAGATGAGGATGTTGGACTAACACCACCAACACCGCGTATGAGGCAATCCAAATTTACTGATGAAGCAATGTTTAGTAGTGAAGATGGTTTTAGACAGCTTATGTCACCATCTCCAATTCCTGCACCTAGAGAGCCTGAAAATCTTTTTAATAGCAGTGAACCCAGCAATCAAAGTGATTCAAGGACATTAAACGCTTCGTCCAAAACGAAAGGTACTGAAAACAGTACAGTGGCAGCTAAGCCCACGAATGCATCCAGCTCAGATAATTACGTTCACCCGGTCACAGGAAAGCTATTAGATCCAAACTCACCACTAGCCCTTGCTCTCTCTGCCAGGGACAGAGCCATGAAAGAACAAACACAGCAGATTCCAGGCAAAGGAGACACTGTTAAGGCTGACCTTAATAAACCACTTTACATCGATACAAAGCTGAGACCCAATATTGAAACGACATTTCCTGTTACTGCTACTGTCACAAGGCAAAATACTCGCGGCCCATTGCGAAGGCAGGAGACTGAGAACAAGTATGAAACAGATGCAGGGAAAGAAAAGAAGGCTGAAGAGAAGAAAAACATGTTGATAAACATTGTGGATACGTCACAGCAAAAGTCAGCTGGCTTGTTAATGGTTCATACCATGGACACAGCAAAGTCAGAAGACACGCCTGAGGACGAAGAGGAAAAGGCAGCTGAAATGGAACCGAACCCTGAAAACTCCCCACCAGAGAGGCCAGAGGGGAGCGAGGAAGCAGAAAGCGAGCTGAATGTGCCTGCTGCACCTGAGCCACCGGCGTCTCCCTGCAAAACCATCATAGCAGCGAGCTCTGTCGACGACCCGGTCATCTTGCCGTTCCGCATCCCCCCGCCACCCTTAGCATCAGTTGATATCGATGAAGAATTTATTTTCACTGAGCCACTACCACCCCCCTTAGAGTTCGCCAACAGCTTCGATATCCCCGACGACCGCTCAGCTCCCGCTTCAGCTCTAACGGACTTGATGAAGCAAAGAAAGAACGGCACGCCTTCACCCGCGCCATTTGCCCCCAGCCAGTCAACAAATTCCTTAGACAGTAAAAAGCAAGTGGGTCTTTCAAACTGTTTGCCTGCCTCCTTTTTGCCACCCCCTGACAGCTTTGACAACGTCACTGACTCTGGGATTGAGGAGGTAGACAGTCGGAGTAGTAGTGACCATCACTTAGAGACAACCAGCACTATCTCAACAGTGTCCAGCATCTCTACCTTATCCTCGGAAGGGGGTGAGAACGTGGATACTTGTACAGTCTATGCAGATGGGCAAACATTTCTGGTGGACAAACCCCCAGTACCTCCTAAGCCAAAAATGAAGCCCATAATCAACAAAAGCAATGCACTTTACAAGGATGCGCTAATTGAAGAAACTGTAGACAGCTTTGTTATTCCTCCTCCCGCTCCGCCCCCACCTCCGATCAGTGCACAGCCCAATATGGCTAAAGTTGTTCCCCAAAGGACATCTAAGCTATGGGGTGATGTGACGGAGGTGAAAAGCCCAATTCTCTCAGGCCCAAAGGCTAATGTTATTAGTGAACTGAACTCAATTCTCCAGCAAATGAACAGAGAGAAATCCTCAAAGCCAGGGGAAGGATTGGAGTCACCTACTGGAACAAAAACTGCAAGTCTCAGTACAAGGTAAACATAATTAACAAAATAATTTACTAATAAAAGCCTGATTTTTTTTCATGCCTTCACTAACTTCCCCTGTAAATCATACAGATTAAAGAATGTACCTTTTGTTGTACATACTTGTTTAACGAATAGTCTATGACAAACAATATTACAGAGGGGAAGAATTTCCTACATTGCCAATGTTTCTGTAGTCTACACCATAGAATAGGAGCTCTCTCAGTATTCTCCAAACTTCAGAGACAGTTTCCACAAGCTTTCCAGTTGTTTTGACGTGAGTTACTTAGATTTGTGTTTAAGTAGCACTTTTCTCTTTTTATTTTTTCCTGTTAAAATGTGGTGATAAGTTAATTTTTTTCAGTCTCATCATTTATTTCAGCTTCAAATAGATAAAAAAAGTGTTTTTGTCCAGGCTTACCTCACATTCGCTGTGTGATATTTATTCATGCCGGTATCTCTAATAATCCATTATATCATGAATATAAATCTATCTTAGAAAATCACTCACTGAAATCACTTTTCACTGTTCATGTTTTTTTGCTAAATGGTTACTTTATCATCTCTAACACTTATTATTGGGTTTAAGTTCTTACTTTCTATTGTCCATACTTGCAAGTGAATAGTCTGTGATGTTTACAGGTTCAAGAGTGTGGATCATTTTTTTTCCCCAACAGCACCATCCTGGTAGTGCAGTGTGATCATTTCCATAGAAGTGGTATCAAAAGGTATTTACACAAAAAGTAACTTACAGTAGTCAGATACCATTAGGTAAATGCACAAATAATTGTATCATCACATTTGTGTGGAATATGGATATAAATATCAAGAAATCCACACTTATGGGAAAAAAATTATTTTGTTAATTTTATTTAGAGCCCGAGGTATTACTTTTTTGTAGCATGGAGTGGTTTTGCCTTACATAAAGCAGTTAAAGGAACCTTTTACTGAAGTATCACATATTGTTTGGCCTGGCCTGCTCCATAGAAATGGATTTTTTGCAGAAATGTAGTGATGATGTTGTTGGTTAAAAAAGATACCATCTAAGTAAATTTTATTAGAAATATTCTGCTGGATAATAAATAACCTGGCCTTTGAAAAGCTACCATTCTTTGCATGCATAAAGATGATTTGTGTGTAGGGAAAGGGTGGCTCAGTTAATTGCAAATGACTGCTTATTCAGAAAGCAGTGTGATCACAAGCCTCGGAGTCAGGTAGTTACATTATTTTCTGCAAGATGTAAGTCGTTAAACTGCTGACAGGGAGGTATGGAGGTTATATAACTTTTAAAATGAAGAGATGGAAGAAAAATTCCAGAATTCTGGAATTCCAGTCAGTAGTGCTTGTCTAAGCAGAGTATAAATTGAGTTGCCTGTACAGGAAAAGTTTTAATACATGGGGGAAAAAAAATACAATAAAAACTGTAGAAGAAAAATATATATACTGGCTGCTTAATGAAGACAATCTTTAAACAAAGTTAGCACAGCAATTGAACCCTGTACATTTAAGAACACCTCAGGCAATCGTAAAATCAACACTTGTGCACTAAGCTTGAGTTTACTTAAGTCTTGTCTTGCAGATGACTCTGACAGTTTCAATTTGTATTATTCTTCCTATGTATTATTCCTTCCTAAAAACACTGTTTTTGCTTGGACTTGATCATCTTTCTTGTTAAGCCAAATGGACGTGTTGCCTCCGACTTCATATGTATGATATATTTATTATCTTGTATATTTTAGACTGACAGTTATTTCCAGGTTACAGTAGAGATCTTTATCATCACTATTTTATTAGGAAATAACTGAGGCAAGCAAGTACAATGTATTGTAAATATGTCAGAGTACTGCATTTCTGAGACAAAAATGAGAATTAGAAGCAAATAGTTACCTCTTTTTGTGAAAAGAAATTTAAACTGATATAAAGGCTGCAAAAAAAATTTTGAAGAACTGCTATATCACTTTATTGGAGAAAAGCAACCTATCATGTAAGCAAGAGTCATCCCGTATATATTACATTTCAGAGAAAAATCTGTCTTGGACAGCTGTAAGAAATTATTTTGCTTTTCCATCCTTTAGTCTTTTTAATTCTTATAACTCAGCTTTGGCAAATTACATAGTCCTCATTATGGAATATAGAGACTCCATTTGGCAACAAAAAGACACAAAGAAATATTTAAATCTGGCTGAAATCCGACTTCTTTCCTGAAAAGTCTGCCCAAATGTGCATATTTGCAAACTAGAGAGAGGATCTTGAGATACAACAATACTGAAAGACCTACGAGGTAATAAATGAGAAAAGTTGACAGTGGAATAGAGCAGCAAAACTGTTGGCTGCCATTTGATTATAGAAGGAATGACGCCTCCACAGAAGTCCCGGTGAGAATGCCTTGAGAGGTATTTGAATGTAGATGGAAGGTAAGAGGGCTGTATTTTGTTCCCCTTTGTTTTTGAAACTGATGTGATTACATTATTTTTTAATTCAGCTCCAGCTAATTAGGTGAATTGAAGATACTAAAAAGGATCAGAAAAGGTTACTTGGGATTTTTTTTAAGCTACATAAAGAAGTCAGCAGCAGCAGAAGAGATCCAACTATCTACAGATATTTGAAATCTCTTTTCAGAGGTGCTGCAGGCGATTCTTTCTCATCTTAAGAGGAGTGAGGTAGAGAGATGTAAACCGAGAAGCTCACTCGCAGAGTCCAAGGTACAACTGGTCCAGCAGCCGCGGACCACCTGTGCCCAGCTCCTGCCTGCCCTGTAAAAAGGCTGACAGCAACAGTAGCACAGTGCAGCAAATTCTCTGACTCCTTTTTTTGTTGTGTTGCATAAGTTTATGCCCTGGACTGCCTGCCTGTGTAAAATTTCAATTCTGTTCTTGGAGGTACCTGCATAAAAGTGATGGATGTATGGTAAACGCTTCCCAGACAAAGGCTTATTTTTACTGCTTTTACTCCTACCTTACCTTTAAAAAAGCTAAATAAATTATAGCCTTTCTAGCCCAATCGCATGACTGACACAATTTTTAACAAAGTTATAATATATTATGATCAGGGAATACCATCTTTCCAAAGTATTAAAGCTAATATTTAAATTGTAAAGCTAAAGTTCTTACTGTTTCGTGACTTTTTTCTGATACTGTAAACCATAGGTCAGCCGATTTTAGAGCTTATAGCCCTTTTCTGTGAGGTAGCATTAGAAAGGGAGTAAGGACTTTTAGCTCTCAAACAGCAAGGATTCTGCTGAATTAAAGAAAAGTGGTAAAAAAAAAAAAATGTGTAGGTCTGTTCATGTCCTTCAGCCAAAGGGAAGTAATGGGAAGGGTTATAAATAGTAACATCGTTCACATGCTCACTTGGGTTCTGTTCATAGCACTAGCAGCCTGATGAAATTGAAACATATATTTCTTCATTGTGAAATATATGAAGCCATAGCCCAGGTAGCACTTCTAAATATCTCTAGGAGCTATTTTTATACAGCCAGTAGACATACAAATGTAGTTCAGTCACGGCAAGTGCACCATTACGGTAACATAGAGGTGAATTAAATTGTAGATGGTTCGGTAATGGCTTGTTACAGAAATCCATGAAATAGATCTTCTTTATAAGTTTTTGATAAATGAGGATTATGAAGAGATTGTTCTACAGTACTGAGCAGCATTTCTCTCTCAATTATTACATTAAAAAGGACCTTATTCTAGCTTTTTTTCACTGTACATTGGTTTAGCAGTAATTCTACACCGTGTATTTATAGTTTTCCATGGTTCTTATGGAGACACTGAGTTTCAAGATTTTTAAATAGATCATGGAAATGTTTGGCTGGAAACCATCTGCTTCTCAGCGGCAGTGACCAGCTGCAGGATGGGAAGAGGAGACTGGAAGGGGAAAGAAAAAGAGGAAAAAGCGGAAGGACATGCTTGCCTAGTTTGTGCTAATACAAGTGTAATTGAAGGACTTGATCAGAAGGTTCGGGACCAGAGCTTTTGAATTAGTGTTTGCTGATCCCACTCCTGATTTTGGCCATCATCTACTTTAAGAAATTTTGGAGATCATTCCTGGTGATACAGGTTTTTATCTGGTCTGATCACGTAGTCAGGCTCTCAAATCAGAGGCCATAACATCCGACCATCACTTCCTCCATCTCTGCCCAGCCTTCATTACAGGAAAGGTTCGGGGTGTTTGGATACCGGGCTCTACCTGAGCCAAATACCCGGAGCTCAGGCCCCAGTGATGACCTCCGGTCGCCATCCCCATCTCTGGGCTCGGATACGCACGGGTGCAGAGATTTGAAAGCGCAACCCAGCAGGAGCCCAGAGAGGTGGCTGGGCTCTCTGCGAGCCAGGTGGAGAGGAGGGGAAGCGGGCAGCATCACCGACCGGCATGCTATAAGTGCAGCGGTGCTATAAATGCACTGGGGAGGCTACTGACTTTTATATGGAGCTGATAAAAGAAAGGGGGAGAAGGCTAATGCAGGGTTTTTATCAGGTTAAGAGAGGAATGCTCGCTCTGTCTGTGAACCCAACAGTTGCTTAGCGACATAATGATCAAGCGCAAGCCTGCAAGATGGACTGAATAACACCAGCATGATTAATGCAGAATAGACCCCATGGCTGCGAAGGAGAAGAAACACAACCCCCAGTGAAAACCTCATCCTTCCGCCACCGCTCCCATGTACTAATAAGGAATAATGAACAGCCGCCGCTCCTGCTCTCTGCCATCACCATACCGAAATGATCAATACCTTTGCCGTAGGGAGGAGCTATTTATATTTTAAATGGTTCTCATGTTTCTCCGGCTGTGTTTGCAGAACATCCCCATGGCCTCCTTGACAGGTTGGGCGTCACTCCTGGTAGAGGGAAGCACTCATTATAAACGTGGGAGTTGTGGAGGATGCTTAACCACGCAAGATCAGGTCCTCTAGGAAAAATAACCTGTATTGTGTTGGCATAGCAAGTTTTAAAGGTGAAACTGTCTATGGTCAGGGCTTTTGTGCATCTCTGAGACTTTTTTATCTGGAAAAGTTCCCATTTTTCACAAACAGGTAAGGCAGAACTGAATTTAGTAGTGAGTCCCGCATGGGGACTGATTGTACATTTGGTTTCTTGTAAGGTATCTCTGGATTTCACAGATTATGAAATATGTATTTTGTGAGATAATTCTCAAGCCTTGACTTTTCAGTTTAATATTGTCCCATTAGCTTCACTTCATGTTGTTAACCATTTGTCTGCCAATTTCACAGGATTGCTTACTTTGTCAGTAATTTTTGCAGTGTTTCAGTCATTCCATTTTGTCATTTTTATTTGCTCTCATGACTGCTGTTGTCAGAAGAGGGTCATGCTGAAGTGCCATGAAGTAAGTGATGACAATAAAGCATAGAGTACTCTATGTTGTACATTCTGCTTTTTTTTTAATGCTCACTCATTGTTATTGCATTTTAGTAATTTTGGTGTTGACTTTGATACAAAGTGCAATGTGGATTAGATCTTCCTAATCCAGAGATGGTAGCCATTCTAGAACCAAAAATGAGATGTAATCTCAAGCTGAAATAAAAGCCACTTTTATCAGACAAGTATTCAGAAAGGTTTTTATAACATGAACACCTGAGAGTGGATTCCTGAACTTATGCCTGGACACCTGAATAAGGGACATGATTTTTCAAATGTGCCAAAATTCTGCTGGATTTTTTAGGGTGTTTTCTGGGGGAAAGGAGGGATGATTAGTGCAGTTTGACATGCCTATGTGAGGTTTAAAGTAAAGACGAACTAGCCCTTGAAATAATCAATATGTGCTATAGTGGTAACTGCTGAGTCTTTCCTCATTCAGAAGCTGTGAGATTTTCCCTCCTCCTTCCAGCTTGCCTTGACCTTTTCCCTTCCAGCTCTGGAAGGAGAGAGGGCTGAGGTCACCTCCTGCTCCTCTGCCCCCATCAGCACCTTGCCCTTGCTGCCTGCTTCCAGATAGTTGTGCCATTCGCATGGAAACTGTTGGTCTTGAACAGCCTCCCACAGACTTTTAGTGATTATTCCTCACTTCAGCTGAACAGCGTTACCTGCAACAGACACTAACCATTTCTCAATTCTTCTCGCTAAATAATGCTTTTATAAGAAGCTCTGTATCCTGCCAGTCATCACATCAGCACTTGTTCTTAATCTTCCCCCAAAACAGACAATTATTGTCTTACTTTCCTACCATGCAATTTTCCTCTGACAATCCAAAAATACAGTAAAAATATTACAAGAGATGAAGGCAAAGTTTTGGTTTTGTAGGTTCCCAGAAATCTGTAAAAAGTTAATTTCCCACAGTACCTCTGTATAGGGTCTCTTTTCTCTCACAGATTCTCTTGTTAAGCTTTTTTCTCCAACACGGTGGAAGTGCTTTGTCAGAGACAACGAGTCTTTTGGCAAGATACAGAATAAAACAGCTCTCATGAGAGCATAATGATTGGGGGATTTTTTTTTTTTTGGTTGGTTGGTTTTTGTTTTTTGTTTTTTGTTTGTTTGTTTGTTTTGTTTGTTTGTTTTTTGGTTGTTTGGGTTTTTTTTGTAAGTTGAGAGGCTCCTAGGACCTATTGCAGCATGCCATCTTTCACTGATTTGCATTTGATATTAAGTTAACAGTAAATTTGAATCCTGCAAATCTGATTTAAAATTTAAAAGAATTGCTTGCCTACAAGCTGTGTTGATGGCTTTTATACTTGGAGACATAGGAATTATATATTGTGGTTTTAATATGAGACAACATAATGGGCATTGCCATCAGTGCAGTCTTACAGCAGCAAATGTTTACAAATTAGTACCATATGCTGATTTTAATAGGGCAAATTTTATTTAAAATAATTGTCAGACTTTTCACCTTTTTGAAATGAAATTTGTGTTTAGGCAGGTTTAATATGGATTGAATATGTTTAATACAACAGATGATCAAATAAAGCGTAACAAAATTGCTCTTATTAAAAATCTGGAAAACCCACAAGACAACAAAAACACACCTGCTCTCCAGCTGGAAGGTACTTGTACCCTTATTGACCAGGATACCAATCATCCTTAAACTGCAGGACAGCTGATAGTTTCAAGGCTGCATCTGTATCACAGATTGTACTGTAGATGTCAAAAATTATAATTTGGGATGGATGGGAGTTGCACAAAGGTGCGTATTTTTTCCTTGGATTGCAAGTGCAGTACAGCAGTCTCTGTAACAAGTTGGATTTGATATGGGAAGTGAAAGAAAGGCGGAAAAGAATCTTGGAATGAAAGAATTAGGACGGGAAGTCTGGAAATGTAACTGTGGGCTTCAGCAGGCTCGCACGACCTTCATGAGGCTGAGTCTGTCTTGTGAAGGCTGCAGAGCCAGCCGCAGAGCCAGCTGGAGCCCGGCAGCCGGGAACAGAGCACAAACTTTGTTTTGCAGGGTGCTGAGTAATTTTGCAGGCAGCAGTGACCTCAAGTTGCTGTGGTTACATTTCCTCTGATCTTCAGCTGGTTACTGTAAAACTAATCCTAAATAGGACTGCTGCGGCAGCAGTGGGGACATGTAGTGACTCACAGACACATCTCTGTATTCCCAAGTGTGCAGAACAACTAATAACTTCCTCAGAGAAGCTGTGTTGCTGTAGGATTGCCTGTTAATGAAGTGCCCTGAGCTTTCTGATGAAAGGGTTAATGTTTCTATTAGATTGAGTACCGATATGGCTATAAACTGAGCTGATGTTGAAACCTCTTTAATCAGCTAAAATATTTTTCTTATCGTAGTTCCAGAGTCATATTGTAATAGTCAGTAGTCCTGAACTCATGGCCTGAGAAAAGGAAGATGCCCGCGGATCTTTTAATGCTGCTTGTAGCCATGAGAAGCCATTGCTTTGATCCAGGCTGACAGAAAGAGCAAAGTCCCATGTTGCCTGTATTGCTCTGCTCACCCAGTATTACTGCCCATGCATCCGAGAAGGTTAGGTAACACAAGTCTGAAGAATACTTAAAATATGAGCACACAGTTTACTTTGGGGAATTTTGTTTTAGTGGCTTAAAGTAGTGTATTTAAGGGAATACCGAAAATGATCTCCCAAACAAGGGTGTACAGGGAGTCTGTGAAATGAACCATACAGAGAAGCAGCAGCAGAAATGAGTTACAAAGCAGGTGTACGCTGACTGAACCCGGAGGTGTTAGTCAAGTAACAGAAGTGATCTGCCAGTGTCTACCATAATAGAAGATAAATTTGCATCATCCATTTGATATTGCCACAAGGGATGTGAATACAAAACCATAATTTCACATGTTTGTGATACAGGAAATTTAAGTAAAAGGGTCACTGTAAATGAAGAGATAAGCAGAAACTTTCACATTTATGCAAAATTCATCCTGCCCTTCTTTCAATCACTAGGGCAACATTATCCCAACCTTTTTCAATGAAAGGTTTTTTTTTATTTAAAATTATATCATGCCTTATTAAAGTGCGTGAGACTCCTAATACTAAGTAGGTAGAAATAATTCGTTCCCCTTAGTTAGTAGAATTTACTAGTTTCTTGCCATAGACTTTTATGTGTAAGAATGCTTAGCTCTAGTCCTGGAAGACAATGAAAGCCATTAAGCTTCAAACAAATCACGGAAAGCACTCAAAACCTTGCCAAGTGGTTCCTTTCTTTTTTAAATTACAAAGACAAAGTGCTGAAAGTATTGTTCCTACTGTGATTTAAGCGAAGAACTGATCTTTCAATTCTCAGAAAGATCCCCCTGTTCCCATTGAAATATATGGAACAACTTGTGGGAAATCAGTGGGATTGCTCATGCGAATAACATGTACATTCTTCAGAAAGTTATTCTTAGTGCTTTTCTAATAGCACAGTGTTGGAGCTTTATTTGAATGAGACTCGCTGTGATATGAGTGTGCTCTGAATCTCGGTGTAGCAGTGCTGTAGGTTACCTGACGTCTGGGTTTGTTAATTACGGGCTGAAGCCCCAGATGTGGTGCGGGAAGTAGGAAGAGGGCTCACAACAGGCAGCAGCAAACCAAGGAAACGCTAAGAAAGCCTCCAGTTCAAGCCTACCAGGACTTATGAGAGTAACTGTGGCTGCAGTAAGGTTCATATGAGAGGAAAGGATTAGCAGCCCATTATCATTGCCTCAGGTGAGCTGCCTACATATCTTCTTGTCCGTAATGGATGAGTAGTTCCCAGGGAGAGCAGGTTAGGGTAGATGTTGAGGAAGTGCTGGCACCACCATCTTTTTAATTAAAAATTTAACCACTGCGTTAGTCAGGATGTGGGCAACCAAAGTCCAGTCACTCCCCTTCCATGGGCATTCTCAGTTACATTGCGCTGAGAACCAGATCCAAAGAGGCAGGCTAGCCCTACACACCATATCCTCCATCCCAGCGGTACCAGTGCTCCACAGGCAGGAGCAAAGCCTTCATGATTCCCAACAACAGAGGAGCACGAGAGCGGCTCTCATTTATAAAGCAGATCTAGCGGTGAAGGACATGCCCCAGAGAGAGCAGGTGTGGGTTCTGACCCCTGCTGCAGAGATCATTTTTGGTACTTCATTTACTGGCAGTTAACACAAAACCTTTAAGCAGTCATTCAGAAAGACACCCCAGCTTCTTCCATAACAGCACTTTAGAGATGGGGGCTCCAAAACCACGCTTTTCCTTTGGCTCTGTAAGATCTTTTCTGCACAGTGGTGAATCTGCATTATTAATAAAAGCACTTGTATCTGCCATTGTGCACCAAAATCATCCTCCGTTCTGCCCCAGGCACGATGGGTCAGGCCTGGGGACAGTCTGGCGCTGAGATAAAGAGGCTGTCAGTCAGTGTCTGGGTGAGAGAGATGCTACAGCATCCTCCAGGTCATCCCCTGGTGTCTGTGGCATCACTTCAAGGATAAGTAAATCCTTTGGTCTGGAAGTGCATGAAATTTGTTGGCTGAAGGTGTCCCTAATTGGTAGGGTATTTTAAAAGTGAAAAACTCTGAAGCTTCAAGGACCCAAAGGTTCAGTGAGAGATCCTGAAGTGTGCACGTTGACTGGCAGAGTTGTCTCATGAAAAGTAAGCACTGTGGGATTAAGCATTTTCTGATGTGAACAGACCTGAACCCAGACCTTCTGCTTCTAAATTTGTTCTGTAGCCACCAGGCAAAAGTGGGCTTGTCTGCTCCTTCACCCACCCCAACAGCCTCAGCAACAGAGCTAGCCTCTCGGCCAGTTTCATGCCTGCTTAGTTTGTAATCTCAAATTTCCTTTAGGCAGGAGATAGGTGCCAGTGACTTGATTACAACTACATCACCTCTGGGCATGCAAAGTGACAAGTTTTGTCTCCGTAAGTTTTGTAGTGAAACTGCCAAAGTATAATTTGTGTGTAGAAAGAAATGGACACAAGTCCTTTTATGAACCTTAGGAGGACCGTTTCATTTTTTAAAGTATGAAAAGGCCAGCTGAACAGAAAGGGAAATAAGAGGAGTCTGGGGAGCATGTTCTGTGAATGAATAGGGTTACAAACAGATGTACCCTAAAATTCACTGAGTAGATGCACAGAGAGCCAAAATCCGAGTTAATAATATGCTTCCAATACCTTCCAGTTACCTTACAGTGTGTAGGACCATGAGGCTAAAACTGAAATGAAGGACCCACCCCTCCACACAATCCAAGGAAGATCAACTCCTGATTCTCCTGATTACACTGCATGGGTAACACAAAGTGCCCATCTGCTTATTACACACAGTGTTTCTCATTTAGCCATGAGACAATTTGTTATAGACAAAAAAAAAAAA
>VXAA01001991.1:564482-606700 GCA_013399115.1 Anseranas semipalmata
AAAAAAAAAAAAAAAAAAGGATGTGCTCTGGAAGGTGTTTTTCTGAACTGCTCCTAAGCAACGGTTTTGTTTTTATCTGTGGCTTACCATTGATTATTGTTTTATGGGAAAGATTCAATGATGCTGTCTTAGTACTTTTAACCTGATATTGCTGATTAAAAATAAAAAAATAAAAATATTCTAACATTCCAAAGCCACATTTACCACGTGTTGATGTGGACAACCTTTCAGCTGGTGGCTGCCGTGTCTAACTTTCCATGTCTGTTTACAATTTCAGGAGCACAGAAGTCATGAGTACTGTCTCAGGTACACGAAGTACAACAATCACTTTTACTGTCCGACCTGGAACCAGCCAGCCGATCACACTGCAGAGCAGGTCCCCAGACTATGACAGTAGGACCTCAGGAGCAAGACATGCTCCAAGCCCTGTGGTTTCACCAACAGAGATTAATAAAGACATCATGCCTGCTCCTCTGACTGCTTCTGCTTCAGCTTCATCTCCTTCTCCAACTCTGTCCGATGTATTTAGCCTACCCAGCCAGCCCCCTTCTGGGGACTTATTTGGCTTGACCGCAGGGCGCAGCAGGTCTCCTTCTCCCTCAATATTACAACAGCCAATCTCAAATAAGCCTTTTACAACTAAGCCTGTCCACCTGTGGACTAAACCAGATGTGGCAGATTGGTTGGAAAGTCTAAACTTAGGTGAACATAAAGAAACATTTATGGACAATGAAATAGATGGCACTCATTTACCAAATCTACAAAAGGAAGATCTGATAGACCTTGGAGTGACTAGAGTTGGGCACAGAATGAACATAGAAAGAGCTTTGAAACAGCTGCTGGACAGATAAGAATAGCTATTTTGCCTCACAAACTTCTGTTGATAACTAGAGATGGGCTGGTACTGAAATACCCCAAATGCCTTGTCTGTCTGCGAGTGCCAGCAAAATTGGGGAGGGGCGGGGGGGAACAGTTTAATTCCTGGTACTCAGGTAATGCAGACTGTATGCTACATGCCCAAACATAAATCTAAATATGTTACATGAGTGGGGCCACTTTATTTCAAAGTTGTGGGGAGATATGAGAGAGAGAGAGAGAAAATTGTTAACTTTAAAAATACTACCATCCATCATTCCCTTCTGCTGGAACCATTACATACCAGTTTTCTTTCAACTTAAAATTGCAAGCATTTCATTTTTTTTTAATTGAAAAGCACTGTATTCTCTTCTTGACATTCATTCAGTCTCCCAGCAGGCTTCCTTCCCCAACCTTTAGTTTATTTTAAGAGGACAGATTGCTTTATTACCATTCAAATCTGGTTTTGTTAGCAGAGGCACACTATCGTGACAGGTACAGGAGTTCATATTACTGTTTTTTACTAGTTTAGCTCTCTGATTTATTGGCAGAGAAGCTGGTTGTTCTGCTGGAATTAGTTCAAAGGTAACCTTGCTCTGTTTTACCTGGTATTTCTTTATTTCTGCAGTTATACTTAGCACTCTTCCAAGGTGGCAGAACAAGTTCAATACATGCTCCATTGATGTGACCTGTAAGACGATGCAGAAGTTTCATAAAATCTGAGAAGGAATGCTCACTTAGAGGTACAACAAAATGAAGCTAGTTTGAACCTGAGACCCCCAGTTTTCAACCAGCTAAGCTACTGCTAAGTTGCAATATGAACTCTACAAGATGGAAAAAAAAAAAAAAAAAAAGTTGGTTTTTTGTACAGATGCATCTTTTGGACTTCACAGTCAGATACACAAATATGCCAAACCTTGAGTGATACTGTTTAATTCAGTGAGCGGTAAGTGCTTAGCTATTTTGAACATCAGGCCGAGAAAGAATAAAAAGATAGATGAATTGAAGTCAATGGGAAGGTTGCCAGTATTTTAAGAGAGGGATTTCAGCCTGTTAGCAGAAATGGAAATAGTTCAGCCTGTTAAAAAAGTGAACAAGGTGAAAAAAAAGCTAATGCCAAGATGGAACGAGGTATGTAGTGTCCCAGAGTGCTCATGTTAAGGGGCCAGGGGAACTGGTAGGCATCCAGTTTCTCATTTTTATCACTGTTAGCAAGTATTGGCTTCTTGACAAGGACAGCAGGCTGAGCACTTCCCGGGGAGCTGAACACTTCCCGTCGGCCTCCCGTGATTTCCTTGCACAGCTGCCAGCGGGGTGGCAGCAGAACGCGCGCCCTGCTCCCAGCCAGGCAATGTGGCTGAGCATCGGCTGGGCAGTGGGGTGGTAGAGCTCGGGAGCTTTCCAGGAGACTTCAGTCAGCAGGGGGGAATACATAGATTTGGTCGATCTGACTTTTTTTTTTTTTTTTTAAGTTAACAAGTCTCTCTCTGCATGTTTGACCTCCCCTTGTAATTACACCTCTTAATATCTGTGAGTTTTGTAGGTCTTTATTAACATAATACTCAAGATGTTCAAGGTGGGTAAATTGTGTGTGGATGGCTAGACTGCCTACCTACCATACTTTCAGGTTCTCTTACATTTTGCAAGGTACCTGAACTTTCTTTCCTTGATATGGTCCTTGACATGGTCCAGCCTATCTCTAATTTTTTTATTGTGATTATTTTTGCTCACGAACAAGTGTCTAATTAGGTCTGCAACAGCCCTAGTATGAGTACATAAAGTTTAGCATTTTAAATATCTTTCTTTACTGCAAGTTTAAATAGTTGTACAGATAGTTTATAAGCACAATATTTTAAGAAAATAAGTGGCTGGTCTACTGGGCAGCCTTTGTGCCACTTCAGTGCTAGAAAGTGAAAAACAAAAAAAAAAAAAAAAAAAAACTTTTGTGGTTTAATACTATTTCTGTGGAATAATTATAAAGTCTTGACCTTTTTAAAATCAACCTCATTTGGATGCATCTGAACCAGCAGAGCTGTGTTATATTTTCTATCTTTGCTAGAACTTCTACAAAGGAGGATGAATATTTCTTCAAAAGTGGTTATAGTTACCAATGCATTGGATACTCATAAAAAGCAACTTATTTAGCCTCCTGCCCCCTTTACGGAACAAGAAATCTTTTGACTTAACATCTGTTACTACGCTATATTTGTATTTGAAAGTTCCAAGTAACCTTGTAATAAAAATCAAGTACTAAGGCATTTTACTTTCAAGAGTACTGAATTTTTCCATAGGTGTTGTAGAAAATGACAGTCTCATTCAGATAGTCAATACAGGCAACTTGAGGCCACCAGATACTTTAAGAAGTGTAAAAATGGTAATTTAGCCATCATTGTCTTCCATTTGGTGATACGACAGAATTCAGTAAATAAACCACTAATGCCATGCTCTTTTTTTGTTTCTTTGGGTACAGTTGATATTACCTCTATAATATGTGCCAGAAAATACATTAGAAAATATGGTAGTAAAAGACAATGTAGAAGTTGACTTTTAAGCTGCTTTTTACTCACAGTCTTATTGTTGGACTTAAGTTTAAGAAGTGCTGACATACACAGCAAATTCCAGTTGACGGTAATCCCTTTCTTACACAGGTGTGTTTCTTGCTCATGTATCTTTTCAGGTACTGAAAGCATAGGTACAATACCATTAGCAGAAAAGAGGTTTGAAACATTAAAGAGCTAATGAAATAGTTTATTTTTACATTGTGTCTTTCAAAGTAAACGTAACGAGACCTGAGAGGACCTACTTTCACCAATAAAATGCACCTCTGCCAAGATGAATTGGTCTCTAGCTCTGTTTGATGATTTTGCTACAGAAAGCAATAGTAACAGATACGACGTTGCCTCCGAGTATTTTCGTCAGTCTGGAAATGTTGGGGGGAGGAGAGAAGACCCATTTATTTCATGCTACTATGATAGTGAAAAACAAGTTGTTAGAGATCTATGAAATACGTTATGATATTCCGGGTTTTAGGATCAACTTTTGTTTATATACTGTAATTTAAATAAATTGCATTTACATGCCTAGTTTCTGTAATATTTGTGTATACAATACCAAAATCTTACAAGATGTAAATTGTGTATAACTGCACAGACTCCTTTCCCTAGGTGTCTGAGAACATTTTAAGTTGAATTCATATATTATAAAATGACTAGATGTGACTGTTGATTTACAGAATTTACATATCACAAAAGTTAATTATTTGTGGTACTTAAGTTAATAAAAATAGTGATTTTTTTTCTCAGTTCTTAAAAAGCATTACCCAGTTGATCTGGCGATGATTATGTGTATGAGCCACAAATATTGATAATTTTTCCATTACATTTTTTTCTTTTCTTTTCTAGATATTAATATGTTTCTCGCTATAGTTTGTGTAACAACTTGTGTTCACGTTATCTATGTTGCTGTAATTTTTGTGCTTTAATTCCTCTTATTTCGACTGATTAAAAAATCAAGCTCCTGTAACTTGCACTTTTCCCCAGTCCTTAATACTCTTGTATGGCAACCAAAATTACTGTAAGAAATAAATATAATATTGCACTAAGGTTGTGGTTCTGATTGCAAACAGAGAACACTGTCTGAATTTTTATTTAAAAAAAAAAATGCCAAACTTGCAATCTGATGTTGTATATTGAAAGAGCATAGAATGCTTTAACAAAATGTAGTTAGAATTAAGGCAAAATGATTGACTTATTGTCAGGAAAAAACACTTCCTTTTTATTTCTTCTTTCTGGTTAAAGCATTCTTCATGCCGAACACTAGTTCATTTACTGAGTTTGAGATCCATGTTTGAAATTTGACAAGTAAAAACATTTCAGCAAGAGGTAGAAAATATATATCTATTTGCCTTAAGGTGGATTTCAAATAACCATTGAAATTTTTTTCTTGGCTGAACATGTGTGTGGGAATGCATGCTCTCAACTTAGTATTACTGGTCTTAAGAGGCACTCAACTGTGGATCTGTTCCGCAATTCAGTAAGGCACTGAGAAGTTGGGGGGCTGGAGCTTTTGTAGGGAAGATCAGCCTTACGGGCAGGGAAGGGACCAGTGCTCCTTACCAGAACTTGTGCATCTTGTGCCTAAAAAGTGTACCGGCAGGATATATTTGTACTGTGAATAAATGAGGCTTAAAATGGAGAAAAAAAAAAAAAAGGGGGGGAAAGAAAGAAAGAAAACAATTCACATTTTCTTTTGCTTAATCTAAAAATTTGTTTTTCTATCTTTGAATGGTGATGCAATGAAGATTTTTTTTTAATTTTATTTTCTAAGATATTGGAATAAATGCCTAGAACTGATGCCATTTGGTTTCATATTTTCCTTAACTATTATTCTCTTCCTCAAATGTTGTTCTAGTTCATCTTTTTTGTAGTTACCTATTACTTCTCTCATATTTTTTTCAACAACAATTACTTGGCAGCTTTGTTTTGTTAAGAAAGATATCAGAAAAAAAAAAAAACAGTCTTTGTTTCATTTCAGGTACTGTGGCAATCTAGTGATAAACACCTGTGTATCTAAATAAAGTCAGGTATTTACAGAGCAAAACAAAGAGTGCTTTGCAATTGTCAATGCTTTGTTGGTCAAAGAAATTAGAAGATTTGATCACTGCTGGTTTCGTGTACATTGTATCAATGTGTTGTGTTTTGTTTTGTTCTTGTGTTTATGTATTTTCGTGCATTTCATAGTCTTTCATTCCTTGTGTCCAAAACCATGAAAAAAACAGTAGCTATGATGGGACATCCAGAATAGCAAGATTGTAACAATACTTCAGAACATGGGATTTAAAAAAAATGAACGTGCCTTATAATTTTCAACATGGATCAAGTACGCTGTATTTAACACAAAGAGCTTTATCTTCCAAGTATTACAGTATCTGACAAAAAGAGCTTATTGTGCTGTTTTTTAAAGTGAGAAGTCCATATCTCTGCATTAGGAAAAGTGACTAGAAAAACTAAAATGGTTTACATCTTATTTAGAAACATTTTTGGCATCAGGAGACTCATTTGAAGACCTTTATTCAAATCCAGTAACCAGGGGGATGAAATGAGACTGTTATTTTTGGTTCAATTTACTACCATAAATATATGCTTAGTCATTAATGTAGTTGACATGTGCTGTGTTTCAAAGACAAGGTAACGAGAATAAATGCAGTGGACTCATGCTTTTAAGTCTGAACAAGCTGTTTCTATAATGCTGACATCTAGTGGAATTTGATGGACATAGTCTCAGAGCAATATTGGAAAATATGTGCTTATTTTAAACAATTGTCATTCTTTACAAGAAGTCGTTTTAACATTTTTTTTATTGTAAGTTGGCCTGAATATTTAAGTCAGAAAAAAGGCTGACTGTATAATTTTACGAATTATTCAATGAATGAGAAACCTCTAAAAAACTGTAATGTTTTCTAGTCTACATGTGGTTGTGTTTTATCAATTTTATGTTTTAAATGTTAGCATCTCCATATGATCCTTCATCTGCATTGAGCATGTTTTCAATAAGAATATAGTTTTTGTCTCCAGTGCTGCAAATCCTGGACCGTTTTGAACGATTTCAATCAGACATTGGAATCCGATGAACAATAGCTATTTCAGATCCAAACTGCAAATGAGTGCAAGATTTTTAGATTAGGAACTAGCTCAGAATAGCTGGTGGATTATTTCCCAGATGTACTTGCAGAACTGATGTTTGGTTTCTCAAGTAAAATTTAAGTTTTCCTCAGGACTAATGCTAGAAGGAATACATGCACGTGTGTGAGTTCTTGTATGCTTTTAATGTAAAGGTTCTTGGACAGCATTAGAAATCAATGTACAAATAGGACACCAGTGTTGCATGTGCTTAAAAATGTATTGGAATAAATGTTGCAGTGTACCTTTTGCTTTGAAAATCTGAAGAGAATACAATATACATAAATCTCAAAATGTAATTCATGTTTTAATGGGTTATTTTCCACTGATATTTTTGCATTATTTAATTGTCTCTAATCTCCCAGTTTCCTTATATGCTTAAAAACAATTTAAAGCAATTTCTTATAACTTCTGTAAGTCTTGAAGTAGCTGAAAAGGAGGTTTGGGGGAGATGATAGATAACCTCTCTGCTGCACAGCCTTCTGAAGCCTTTGATTCATTTTCATAAGGACGTTCTTCTTCCAAACAAATCCTGAGGGAAACGTAGCATCATTATGAGGATGTAAAAAATTCACAGCTCCCTAAATGGGCTCTCATTTGTCCATAATGGATTTTGAGAACTGCCAAGTATGGCAGTATGGCACTCCTTTAAAAAAAAAAAAAAAACAAAAACAAAAAAAAACAAACAAAAAAAACCACTACAAAATATTCAGTGAAGAACTATTGCAATGATGTCTTTCATTTGTCATTTTGTTTTGACCCTGTTGGTGCATCTTGAGGTCTGCTTGGAACCTCACATCAGACCTTTCAAAGCTGTACAGGGACAAAGTCAAGGTGAGAAGTCGAAACCTCTTATTAGAGGAGAACAAATAGAAAGGTGACCAAAACAGAATTTGAAGTGTTGTTTACTTACTAGTCCACATGCAGTGTTGAAAAATAAACAAAAATAATTTCTTTGTTATCTGAACATAGTCAAATGTGAGCTCTGTGTCCAATTGTGCATAAAATATCTGAAATCTCTAATAATGGCCATTTTCTACAGTACAGAGAGCACCCAAAACAAGGGTAGGTGATTTCCAGAAGATACTTTACAATTTTTAGAAAAGAAGTTTTCTTGCAAAGAAGAATTCTGCACAGACGGTGTATATTCAAAGCAGATCATTTATACACCTGCCTTTTAGTCTATCATTTCTGGACATTTCCTCACTCAAACAAGCATTTTTATAATGCCATAATTCCATCAGGCAGTCTTCAACCCTTTAAAGAAAAGTCACTGAGGTAACACTGTGTATTAAGTGCTTGTGCTGATGACAAGGCTGGTTTATTCACAGGGAAGATCATTATAGCAAATAGCATCTTATACACTTGAAAGACCAGCACAACGGCAACAGGACAAATGTGCTTGAACGAAGCGCAGCGTGCATAATCCTTGCCTTGAGTACATGGGACTTCCCTGTTGGAGGTGGCAGAAAGGAAGAGAAAACTTTGCCTTGGTAAAGGTGTACGTAATAGTAGCCCCGAAGAAAACAAGGCATTTCCAAGGAGGACCAAGGACCTATTCATGTGAGGGGGCTGAGGGCGTTTGTGAGAGCTCATCCACGGCTGGTGCCGCCGGGATGGGTGTGGGACACAGCTGCGGGCGAGATACCGGCAGTGGGCGCTTGCAGCAGATTTTGAAATGACTCGGTCTATTTAACCAAGCAAATAGAAGGCTGAATGCGATGCCTGCTTTTCCCACTCACATGAGTGGGTGAACAGCCAGGAGAGGGATTGTAACTAAAAGGAACGTCAGCGCTAGGAGAAGATGTTACCAATTGGCGATGAATAAATTCAGGTTGGAAACCAGGAGAATGTCGCGACGATGGGAAGAGTGGGGCTGCGGCGTTGCCTCCTACAAGGGAGAGCGTGGGCATTCACCAGAGTTTGTAAAGTCAGGAGACATCCTGTGCTGTTTCCTGGGGCATGCGGTTTGCTGTTGCCGGGTCCCCCCCAGGACTCGGGTGCTGGCTCTGCAGAGAATGAGGAGGGATGCTGCCTTCCACGGGAAGCCCTCGGTTTGTAGGATTTCGAATGATCTGGAGCAGCATGGCGGGGCTGGTGACACAAGTCAAGTTTCAGGCAAGTTTCAGGCATCAAGAGAAGGGTGGGACATGAGGGATTTGCAGCTGGGAGGATCGCAGTTCTGGCTCCTGCTACAGGAGCCTATTACATATTTTACATTAGGAAAAATAATAATTGGATTAATACTGAAGTACTGGATGAAACAATGGAGCAAAGAAACAAGAACCAGGATACACACCTGAAAGATGCAAGATCTAACACAAGGCTACAGTGTTCATAAATTTCAGGGAAGGTGGCTGTGTACTGGCAATGGTCCTGCTCAGGAAGGATAATAAATAAATAAATAAATAAATAAATAAAAAGCTAGGAAGCAAACACAATTTTACTTGAATTAGAGAGAAACAAACATAAGTTATTTTTGACAGCTTCACCTGCCCCAGCCCATCTCTATGGCCACAAGTCCGTTCTCACACGTCCCCCAGTGGCACGGTACCCTCATGCTACCCACACCAGGGGGGCCTCAAACGAAGGCACCTGAGCCACATTCAGAGGTATTTTCAACCTGCCCCCATTTATGGGCTGTTCATTGTCTGGCTGTGTTTTAGCTGTGGGGCTTATCTGGGCTCACAAAAGAGGAGGACCACGACCTGGGACACTTCTCACCTCTCCCTCCTGGAAATGCCCTATCCTTTCCTTGCACCATTAAGAGAAAGGATTTTTACTTATAGCCTGTCTATCTATTCTGTTTTTTTTTTTNCACCCCCCCCCCTTCACAGTAGAATAAACCTTATTAGGTCAAATACTAGGCTTGGGGTTTTCATTCAGCTTGTATGCAAGGATAGCATGCAGTTGGTAGCAATTTCTATAAAGCCTGAAACAATTTTTTTGCAAAAATATTGATTTTCATATTACTTTCCAACATTAGATAAAAGATGAAGGAAGCTTTCTAAGCAAAGGATGCTCCATCAGATAGGGAAGAAGACCCTATCTATTTAACTATGGTAAAATGCTATGAAGAGTGTTTTGGGGAAATCTGTGAGGCAAAAACAGTATTAAGAAATGGAGAGAAACCAAGATGTGATTGAGGATGATTCACGCCCCCTTAATGCTTATCAGTGTAGCCATCCAGCTGGATAATGACAGTATCTCATGGTACTTGCTCATACAGATAAAGCTTGTGCTTTCAGTGCTTTAATTATTTGAGACTCTTGGGTTTCTTCTGAGAGTAAGTTTTACCCCTGAACTGGAAGCAGAGGCTCCCAAGGAAGAATTTCTCGCACAACATGAGACACGCTCGTCCTGGTTCATCTGCGAGCCTGACGACTGTCGGAGGGTTGGGTGGTGACCCTGCCTTGTGCCGAGCAGAGGAGGAACCACCCGCCGGTGGAGAGGTGGAGAGGCCGCGCTGGTTAACTCCAGGCAGACGAGTGGCACCGCAGTCCCGAGCCTCCCGTGGGCACCTTGGCCTCCCAGCTCGTGGCACGGCTGAGGTGGCACTCAACGAGGACAACAGGCCTGTCACCAGCAGGTCGGCTGGCACCAGCTCTTTTTTACTCAGGACAGCTTCTTTTTCCTGACTGGGCTCTTGTGCTTCCTGGATATTCCTCGGTTTTCTTCTAGTGCTCTCTGCTTCACATTAAGTACTTCTCCATGATTGCTTCCAAACAAAACTTTTTAAACAAACAAAACCACAAAAGCATTGGCTAAAGGAGGATCTGGCAAAAGTGGTGTGCATGAGTGAATTCTTCAGGGCACAGATGAGACCATTTTATATTCAGGGAGAGTATGTGCACTCTAGGCAGTAAGGCGTGGTGGCAAGGTATTATTATCACATATTATCATTTAAAAAAAAATAGAAATCCATTCTGAAAGTTAGCTAGTTGTAACAATACGTGTAAGTGATGGGGGAACTCTCCCCCAGGGCAGGGGCACAGTCGCAGCCTGTCCGCCCCTCCTGTCACCTGCCCAGGAGTGGCAGGGGACAGGTGCACAGCCCTGGGCAGCAGGATGGGGGAAAACAGGGCCGGCAGATGCTGCACATGGAGTAAATGTGATGTAACGCAGTGGCTAGAGCTGTCCAGATGGGGAGTGTTGGATCTGCGGCCAAGGTCTGCTGGGCATAACCCCTTGCTGCTGCTGTCTTTGTGACTGCATGTAGATTGCTCAGATCCTGACTTGAATTATCATTTGTCTTTTTTACTTACTACCTCAGCTAGCAGATACTGCTACTGCCTATGGTTCCATGACATTAATTTGGTAAGGGGGGATATTTCTAGTCATATATGCCTAACTATGAAAATCAGAAGCAAATGTTAGAACAGCAGTGTCTATGCAGTAGGGCTAATAAAGGGCAAGACTTAATCAACCATTTCTAATATGTTTAGAGTCATTCGATATAAAGAGCATTTTCCTTTTTAATATGGATACTTACAACTTCACTGTAAGAACATTTGAATTTGGATCTGTGTGTAGTTTTCAGTTAGAAAAGCCGAAGGCCAAAACTAACATCTAAGGTTTACAGAAGGAAAAGGTTATTCAAGTGCAAATTAGCAATAATGCAATTTTAAAAGCAATAGACTCAGGTAGAACAAGCTCACTGGAGAATTTGTTTCCAGATTGCAATGGAAATAACATCCAATATTTAGTAGAGAAATGCTATTATAAACTTGGAATACTACCAGCCTGTATTTGAATTTTTATATTGCTACATTAAGGAAGATTTTGGTTGCCTTTATTTTTTTTTATCAGGGCTTTGTTGACTACATTAAGGTTTCCTGCACTGTTGTGCTAACACAAGGGAGCCAGAGACCTAAGAGGTTTAGTTAATCAAGATTTCTTTCTCACTGGCATAAATAGATGAATTCAGGGTAAGATGATACATGCAGTAGTTTACATTTTACCAGAAATGGTAATGTCATTCTGTGTTCCTGGGAATAGTAATTGATCTTGAATTTGAGCATAAAGCTACTACTGCTTATTAGGCTGGAACATGTGTAGGCCAATGTCCAGGGCTGTTTGACACAGAGGAACACGTAAGCTTGACTAATATCAACATTAATAACAATGCTAGAGCAGAAGTAGTACACATGGTAATGAGCACCTATCTATCCAGTACCATGTAGGTTAAATGAACATATATCGTTGAAGAAAATTAGTAAGCAGATGAGCTAGGGCATAAAAACAGCACGCTTAAGGAGAAGATGGCCAACAGACCTGACAAACATGTCCTGGGGAAAGAACTGTGCTCTCTTGCTATTTGTCAGCATGGCAAGGAAATACTAGCAGATCTGGCATGTAAAAGTGCTCAGCTTTGTTCAGTAAGAGGTGGTAGCTTGGCTCTTCTTGCTTTCTAGTACAAAATATGAGAGCTCCAGTATCACTTGCTGTGGGGATGAACCTACCCATGAATGCCTGCTCCTTGGCTCTGGATCTGACATTCAGCAGCTCCCTTTCCTTCTCCAAAGTTTCAGCAAACAGTAATTCCTATCCAAGATTCAACAAAACACCCAATAAAATTTTAGGAATGTCTTTACACTTCTACTGACCTATCTGAATTTTAGTTTATCATATGTTTTGCTTTCAAAAAAAAAAAAAAAAGTCACTAATTGCTGGTATTAGGCAAGTGCACTGTAGGCTTTATTCCAGAAAACCCAGGCCTTTAAATTAAGGTCTTTTACATTAACTGCAAGGCTCTGGACATTCCTTACAAAATACCATGACAGCACTTTCACTTACAGGAACTATGTGTCATAGAGCACCATAGAAAGGCCTAAATCCGATCCAAAATATTTTCTTACAGAGCTATCAACTACAAGGGTGGCCAACAGTGCTTAGAAAAGTTGAAATGTGTTTGAAGAGTCACGAGTAGAGCTGTCTTGCCCGAGTTTTCCCTCACAATGCTATTACCCAGCAGTGGTCTGGCCATCCTAAAATATCCAGATCACAGTGTGAAAATGGGGAGGACAACCAGACAAAGATACACAGGTAAAACACTCACCCAAACAGCTGCAACAGCATCTGCATACACCAGGAGCACTTTCAACATGTGAGCGGATACAAGTGAGCATCTGGAGAAGCAGTGGGCCCAAGGCTCTTAGCAAGAGAAACGTGCCTGCGTCCCACCTGGTAGAGCAGGATCGCCACAAGTGATGGAACGCGGCCTGCCAGGCGACAGCACAGCCCCACTCGTCACGGCTCCTTGTGCTGCCCCCACTCCAGGCACATGCACACATACATACATGTATAGTTCAGCTCCACAACAGTAAAACAGGCCTGAAATGGAAAACATGTGTCCAAAACTTTTGAAATGGGTGGTTTCCTTCTAAACGCAAGAGGGGAGGCCCAGCAGAGGAGGCCTGTGCCTCTCAGGAATGCCGCAGCAGCGGGGCGGAGGCCGGTGCCGCACTTGTGCCCCTGCCTCCGTGCCTCCAGCGCAAGGTCATACGTCTGACATTCCCTGGCTTCATCTCTAATCACCGAAACAACATATTTCTTCATCCAGTTAAAAGGTTTTAATAATCTTTCACTAGCAGCTTTACGAGACTCCGAACGGTTAGGGAAATTGCTCTTAATAAAAACTATAAATCTTTTTACCTGACATCTTTACAATGTGGTCAAAGGCAGTATTATTTAGCCTTTTCGGCCTCATCACTAAAATGGGCCAGAAAGCAAACAGCATAATTTGTCTGATGATTTTGCAGGCGTGGGCCTCGTGATGCGCTTAAAAGCAAGTCAAGTCAATAAGGTTCTCAGCCATGTCCCCATTTACTCTTCCCTTCCTCTGGCAGTGCAGCCATCTAGGCCATCCATTAGTGCATATGGAAGACCCTCACCGTGCCCCATCTGAGGGCAGGCAAGCCGCTGATTTACCTCGGCAGTGCCACTGCCCATTAAAAGCCGGCTTTTGGGGAAAGCTATGCTGTGTCCCCACGCCACCCTTCGAGGCTCCCTGGCTGGCCAGGCAGTGGGAGATGCAGTGCCCTTTTCTGCCAGAGCTTTCCAGAGGCCGGGACAAATGCGTCAAGGAAAGATATTTTAATCAATTCCAATTCCCTTTCTGGCCCATGTCCAGGCCACTACTCTGCACACTTAGCATTACGCACTTGAGATCGATTTTTGTTCTTTTCCTCTTTCCATGGACCTGTACATTAATTTCCCTCTCACCAACTGACATCACAGCTGTGTCTGTAAATCACAATCGAAGCAGTGTGCTCAACGTGAAGAGGATTTGAGGAAGCGTCTTCAAATTTAGTAAAAGCCAAGCAACGTGTCTTCAGACTTGAGGGCTCCACACCCCTGCGCAACACAGGAAGCCTGCAGCAAGGCGAGCTCCACCTGCACGAGGTGGCAGCCGCCCTGGTCCCTCATGCCACGAGGCGCCAACGTGCTGGGTCATGATGGGGGAATGGCTGCTCGGGTGCACGGGGGCTGTGCTTTGAAAGCTGCTGTTACAGGCTGGGGTCGCTCAGGAGATCGCAGGGGGCTCTGATGCTGCATTCACAAAAGCACTGCTCCAGAAGGAGATGCTTCAGCTGAGTATTTTTGGTAACTAGTATTAGTGCTGCTCGACAGGAAAGGGACTTGAAAACTTGTGCTGAGCTTACTGTGGCAGCCAGCCTTCCGGGTTCAGGAAAGGCTGCAGAGGACACGCAGCCCTCTGCAACATAAAATGTTGCTGTTTTGCACAGCAACACGTCTGCTATGCATTTGTCTAAGACAAAGCCCCTCTTCCGAGGAACTTCCCTCTGACCCACTTTGTGATTCCCCTGCTTCCCAGCCCCCATCCTTGGTTAAAAGTCAAAACCTGGTTAGGCTGACCCTTGCTATTGACAAGCTAGTCAGAATTAACATGTTAGAAATGGCCCATCACACATAAAAAGCCAGCAAAGCACTCCACAGCTCCAAGGCTTTACAGAAGATAAATGGGATGCAGGAGCATTCTTCACCGTCCTCTTAAGCCTGCCATCTGTGCAGACTAAAAATAAAGCAACAGCTTAAGGAGAGGATTGAAAAAATGCATCCAAGAAATGAACTGGCATAGCTGTGGCAGGCTCTTGGCATACCTGTGCTGGGCTAACCTCGCACGCTGCCCAGGTCTGAAGGCAGCATGGTGAGGGAAGCACGCATGAGGGATGGAGGATGCACAGCACGCAGGGTACTGCAGCTCCTGCTGCTCCAATGCAGGGCGATAAAAGGTATTTCGCTTCTGTGAGAGTTTCCCTGCCTCCTGCAGAACCACTTTTCAAGCTATGGTCTTCTTTCCTCGTTGTCACTAGCAATTATTGCAGAAATAGACAATGAAAATATTATAAAATGCTATAAAATATTTATATACAGAAACACTTTATTGAGTGGTCTTACTATGTGCTTAAATGTAATTATTTTAGAAGAATGACATTCAGAAGCATAAAATCATTGATCGATTAGGCAATGAATAAAATCAGTGCCACTGCTGCCTGCTGTCAGCCGAAGCCTGGGCATGCTGAGGAGCGACAACTGCATTGTGCCAAGGTGTGATGGATCCAAGGTGCTAGGAAAGTCAATTGCTCACCCCAAGTCAATGACTCAGTACAGCATCCATTAACAGAAATTAACAGGGCTCGCTTTTTTCTCCCATTAGTTAGCCACAAGGAGGGCTGTGCCAGCCGCTCTGATGATGAATTCAGAGAGTTTGGGGTGTTTTTCTCCAGAAGCAAATGTTTCAGTGAGCTTGAGCAATTACTACTGATGAATAAGAGTGATCTTAAAACTTCAAGACTTGAATACATCTAATCTCATAGCAGCAATAGTACAGTCATAACACTGCTACCTACATATGCTTGACAAGTACGAAATCAATCTAGCAGAAAACATCTTGCCACACCGCAATAGTGAGGAGAGCACTAATTTAAATTAGAGATGAAACCTTCTCCATTAGGTGAGGCAACACACAAATACATTCCCAAATCTTAATCCCCATAATGCTGATGACAGTGTCACCTGATGTACTCCTCCAGGAGCTCAGCTCCCCGCACTTTGACACTCGGACACAGAAGTACACAGGTGTGTGGTACTCGTCCACAGCACTGTTTGTGCAGATGACACATAGCACACATGTGAGCCCACGTACAGTGCAAGCCCTTCCTTCCCTTTGAGGTTTTCCCCTCCGTGCCCAAGGCTCATCTCTTGCTACCCAAAAATTACTGCTGTTGTTCAGGCACCTCGATGTAAATGGAAAACAGGATGAGTTGGCTGAAGATGAAAGTGCCTTGGACACCTTTCCACAGCTGAGACTTCTCCAAGCAGAGCTTTGGGAAGCACCTGACCTAAGGACCCCTGTCAGCAGGTGGTCCTTTTTGGCAGGAATATACCACTCTGTTTTGGACAATACAAGGCCCAAGAGGAAGAGGAGGGAAGGGGAGATGCTTTCTTACTGTGGAAGTGAGAAGCTTTAGAAATAGGTCAAATGCATTGAAAAATCCCAGAGTGTTTCCTTGAATCTGACCAGAGGGCACAGTTTGAGGGACAGATCTTGGCTTCTGAAGTACACCACCACTGGGGATCTTCCACTTCCTTCCAAAAGCTAAAACATCTGACATTTCGCACGGTATTATAATGTAGTTCAAATTCTATTAGTGTTATTTTAAATTCCTGTCTTAACAATACTCAGAAAAGCAATAACTTAACACTTGGAATTGTGGAAAAAACAGCACTTCTAAACTTTTAGTGAGGCACAAACAAGACTGTGAAAGCAAGGTTTTATACAGACTGCTTTCCTAGCACCCAGTTTACACTCAGAAGTCATAAACGAGAGCAGAAGAGCTTAAAGGTACTCTAAGATTTTATTTGACTGTAACTGATGGCCATGTTTTCAAGAGCACTCAGTGTCCTGTAGCCATCAGTTCTCCTAAAAGCCAGGAGGAATCCTTCTCAGCAGAACCATAGCTCACTAAGTATTTTTAACAGAAGTAACAGGCACATAAAACAAGGAAAAACAGATCATGATGCTGAAGATGCTTTAAGAAGTGCTCCTTTAACTTCACCTAATGTCTAATTTTGATCTAAATTTTCCACGTGGATTAAAAGACAAAGCTAGTGAGTTTCTGAGGAAGGGAATTACTTGGAAGGCAGCAGCAACCCAGAAGAATGTAGGTGCCCTTCACGCAGTACCAAGCACCACGCAGCAGCTCTCCGTAGGAAGCATCATGCGCTGTATGCATGCCGGTCCCAGATGCAGCTTGAGACAAGATGAACCATCCGTAACAGACTAACAAAGAAATTTAAAAATACAAAAATATTCCATGCAAATGTTTCAAAAAGTTTATTGAATATTTAATTTACAAAAATCATATCCCCTATGAGGTGTTCTATGCAAAATTGGATAAAATAAACTGCTTATAAAACCCAGCCCTAGTAATGCAAATACAACACAGAAATGAGACCATGGAAAGGAAAAAAATATATATAATCATGACACACATACGACATTCATTAAGGATTGTCCCAACCATCCAAGAACTGGTTCAACACGATGCCTTCCAAGATACATTACACATTTTACCATTCTATACAGGTCTTCTATATTCTATTGGTCCAAATTTACAGTTTATAAAAACTCTCTTCATTCTTTCTTAGCTACCATACCAGCTCTGCCATTCCCATTTTGATCAGAAGGTGGAAACGGACAGTACATACATTTAACATGTGCACTATTAGATGCAACTTACTATCTTTGGTAGGGACCCTAAATCTGCAGTGAAGTCAGCTTTCTAGAATGACAAAAACTTCAGTTTTAGTTTTGGCAAAGAGCAGGTTTAACTGCATTGTTTAGCAGAACGTTACTGGCAGTTTCTGTTGAACATACAAAAAAGTACAGTTGTCTCCTGTATGGTTTAAAAATGGAGATTATTTATAGGGGTTTTAAATCAAACTACTTGTATTAATATTCCTCAACTTAAATATGGTTGTATAAAATGTTATTACTGCACAGCAGGCCTGCCTGTTTTATTGTATGAACAAAGGATGCATTGTACACAGAACACAACTGCAATTCCATCTTGCCATTTTTCCTCCTGTTTAAAGCAACAAGACTACTCCTGTAGGTAGTTACACAGATTTGGATGCCGGTTTCCCTTTGAGCAAATAGGAATTTCACTGAGTGACTCAACATTTGTAATTTTTTTCAAGTTTTCCTGTGAAAGAGGGGAGGGGATGGTGAAACAAAAACAAAAAGTGAAGAAATTCGGGATAATCAGTGCTAGAGTGTTTGCAGCCCTCCTCTGGGATAACGTAAAGAGAAGAAGCAAGATCAAGAGGAAAAAAAAAGAAAAAAAAAAATCAATGCAATAGCCAAGAAACTCACTTTAAAAGAGAAGGAAAAAGTAACCAGACTGTTTCCTTCACAACACTAATATTCCGTAAATATTGGACAGTACTTGATTAACTGCCATTAGCTGCAACTTTCAAGCATTCTCTGCTTTTGCACACACTATATGGAAAATGAAAGAAAAAAAATATGCCCCTCCCCAGTCCTCCCCACCCCCCTTGCTTAGTGGAAATCCAAATAACCTGCATAGCCATGATTTTCTTAGCTGAAAACATTTAGTGGAAGACTCAAACACTAGGTAAATCTACTCACTTATGAGTAAAACATGCAATATTATGACAGACGGCTAATTGTCCTCGGAAAGGCCTTTTATGACAATCACTAATTTGGCAGAGAAGAAATGTTTCCAAATGCATGAAAATAATTTTAAGAGCCTTAGTGAAGAACATTATAGTTACAATATATTAGCAACTTCTGTGGCATAAACATTTTAAAAAGCATCAGCAAAGTATTAAATATAAAAGCAATATGTATATACCCCTCCATCCTCAGAAAAGCATCATGATTTGTAGTGTATTAAGTCAGATTTATTGACGGGGGAATTAAGGCATAACCAGTAGACAATAGTCTCTATTGTCTCAGCTCCACATAATTCGCTGGGAACAACCCGTATCGGCCTTTGCAGACACCCCTCCACCAGCCGTCATCGATCATTTCTATGTTTGTGATGATGTCATCTGGATCAAAGGAGATCTCGTCATCACCCGCTGGAGAGAGAGCGGAAGATGCTCAGTATTTGCAGAGGGGTCCGCACTGCAGTCTCATCTATCAGCCCACCATCGCTAAAGATAACATGAACACCTATCACCTTCCTCCCTCCCATCAGGGTGTTTGAAACAGGGCACGGGGCAAGGGCAGCTTGTAAAGCCGGCTGCTTTCTCATCCTCAGCACTGACACGGTGGTTGGTTCCTACCCCCTGCATTTTGGGTGCATTTCTAACTTAGAGCAGCAAATTGCTACCTAACACGCTGAGAACCACTTTACTTTCTTGAGCTCTCCCCAGAATTAACCAGTGGAAATAACCATTTCCAGTTGTTTAACCAGTTAAACAACTACTCACACCCAGGGTTTAATAAGAATGTTAACACTTGGTTAAAAAGGATTTTTTAACCCCCCATCACTTCTAGAAACAGTAGATGGTAGTTTTCAGAAGTGTCTTAATGCTACTGCTCACTAACTATCCTCTCGTTAAACGATCCTAATTCTTCATATTTTCATTTCATACATTACTACAAGAAATTACAAGATGGAAGGAAAAGGAAAAGAAATCTTATCTTTCAAAAAAGAGTTTTCAAAAGACAAGTTTAAGAACAAGAGCTTTGCTTACCAGCCTGATAATCATAAAGGGCTATGGCTGTAATTCCAAGTTCATTTTCATATTCATCATAAGTGTTTTCTTCTAAGGGGAGAGAAAGAGAGAAGAAACAAATTAAAAACATAAAGCATTCTACTTATTGCCCCAAATTCTTGTCTATGGCATTCTTCCTTTCATTCTACTGCTATCCCACATAGGAAGCAGGAGACAAACGATGAAGATTTTGAGCAGTGCTGATGTACCTTCTGAAATGGATTTTTCTCCCCCTAAATCACACACAATTAAAGCCTGACAGGAAGTGTTCACAACTAGGCATTTAATACTGTATAAAATAAAAATTATTAGCTTTATAGCGCTTAAAAATGTGACAGAACAACAACTGTGCCCAAGATCAGCATGTTAGAGACTATTTAATACAAATTGTTATGTGTGCATGTTTGGGGGTGTGTGTTAAGTGGTCTGTTCAGAATTTCCAGGTTCTTGTATCAGAGCAAGCAGGATTTTAGTAACCAGAAGAGGTGAGAAAAACAGGAATTCAAAAGAACCGTATTCTTTTGGTGCCATTAGTTTCAGACATCCTTACTGCACTCCCTCATAAGCACAGAACACACCATAACAATTTCAAAGTCCAAGAATCGTTGACAGAATTTTTTGCTCAGTAGGCCAGCATTGGCTCAACACACATCTAAACTCAATCGCTATGCTTTTTCTCTGAAGTTGAATTGCATTACACAGGGTGGAAATGGTTACTCTTGAATTCCTTTCTGAACTGATACACTAGAGACCACTGTAATTATTCCAACATCATCTCATGAAAGTTAAGTAATTTCAACCTTGCTCTAGCCGTATCTTCATCTCCTAATTAAAGTTTGTTGGTGAAGAATCTACAAAGTCTCATCAGGCAACAACTTTAGAAAATGAGGGCAGTGTGATATCAGCACAACTATTCATTAAGTCATTGCCCAAGGAAGTAAGTCCTCATCTTAAAGGGTTTCTCATGAAACGAACACTCTACCTGCTTGGTAATGGTCTCCTGCCCCTGCCACTTCGTAGACCGTCTCCGGTTCATACTCCGCCTCTCGCTGACTCACTGCTTCTTGGTAGTCTGACTCCGCAGCTTTGTAGCCAGGCTCTGGCTCGTGCGCAGCTGAATACTTTGCGCTGGAGTTCTTGCTGGCAGACTCTGCATCGTAGGAAACTGCATCCTGCAAAAATCAGATCAGAGAGGTTCGTCAGGATTTTGTAAAGAGGTTCCTACACTTAGGATCAAAAACTAGGGACAGAGTAATGTTAACAAACCTCGTAGACTGGGCTTGAGGGTGCCTTCTGTTCGGCTGGCTGCGTGGTAGGAGATGGTGGTGGAGTTTGTTTTTTGGCTTTAGCTTGCTCCTTAATTGAAGAGAAAGAAAAGTTTCAGTGCAGTTTAATCACTGTTTGGTGAAAGAACAAGAAACAACACTCCAATAACAGAGATAAACAACACATTTTGAAATAAACTGAAGTGAGCAGGGAGCAGAACAGGCCTGGACTGCATCGTTAGACCTGCCTGAGGGGTTAGACTGGCTGTAACAGGAAAGCCTCAGCAATACGGCAAAGCAGAGGAGAAAAAAAAAATGAAGAAATGAAAACTGCACGTACGTATGGATACATGAGTTTAAAAACAGAGTACCCAATGTTCTTTGGCACATTTCCACAGTAGCTGCAGGGTTTCTGCGTTCAATATATTCATTCTGTTCATTAGCTGATTGGGCCTCATGTACCATTTTAGCATAAGTTTAGAGAACCTGAAGCCCCCATGTTCTAATTATACAACTGATATATTGTCCTTGATGATAAATGATCCTGTAAGCTCTTGCAGGTCTGCCAAAAGCCTACCACAGCAAAAGACTGAATAGCTCGTACAAAATTAAATCCTATATGCTGACAATGAGGGGTTCAAACGTTCAGAACAGTTCCACGTGGTAGAAATAAAAGCAGTGTTGCTATTGTATTCTGCAACACAAAGAGCACGAATCTGAATCGAGCATTCTGGCACTCCCAGCACTTCACACTGTGACATCCCACCTGTGAATCAGAGGGCAAAACCACAATTATCATTAGGAAGCCATTCATTAGGAAGCCTGCATACTGTACCCAAAAAATGCAACATTGCTTGCGTTACTTTAAAAAAAAGTTTATATTTCAAGACTGTCAGCTAGCTATTTCATTTTGCCTCTCTTTAGCACAGAGGAAAAGAAACCTGTGTACCTAGAGACAAGCGTTTTTTTTTTTTTTGTAGAAAAGAACTGAGAATACAAGTTACGGGAGACTGTGTACTCCATTTCTTTAGGTCCATCAAGCCACAACTCCCCAAAGGATTCTCAGGAGAAATCAGAGACCAGAAATGAAGTCACGGCTCAGAAAAAAAATACATCAAACAAAGAAACCAAAACATGTCCTGAGAACAGAGCCAGCTTTGAAGACCAATTCAAAGCTTATGCTGAGCTTTCTGGAAAAAATCTGTGCTGATGCCTTTCCCCACTTTAACTGCTGTGCTACAGATGAAAAAGCACTAGCAAAGTGTTTATTAGAATTTAAATCTAAGTTTGGGGACAAACTATCTAGTATCAATCCATTAACAAACTCAAACACTGAATAATGAATAATTATTGAATAATTTGTCCTATGAAATGGGTCTCTGCAATCTAGACTGCCATTTAAGATAGCCACAGCCTAATTGCCATAAGGAATTTAAATTGCATGGTCCACCTCAGGCTACCTCAGAGCTGGGTTTCTTCCACAAGGAAGTGTTCCACGTGAAACAGCATCTTGCATTGTTCTCTAACGTAGAGGCTAGCTACATCGTGAAGCACTCTTTGATTCGGAACAGCTTTAAGAAGAGCTCCCTGAACACCATTTGCCTATGTGACATATGTGAAAAGCAAAAAAGAAAAAGAATTACCAGTAAACAGGATTCTTGAAGGAATGCAGTCCATATGTACGTTCCCATGGTGGGAGGGTGTATGCCCACATACTTTCTTAAAGTGAGAGAACTTTCTGTCTGTGCAAGGAAGTTCTCTTAAAGAAATAGCTTGCTTAAGTCAAAGTTCCCCGCCCCTTCACAGCATCTGTGGATGGTGCACTTGCATCCCTCCCCTTTTCACGCTCAGCTTGTGAGTGAGGGGCAGCACAGCCAGCATCATTTCAGTTTCCCCTTAACCTCATCCTCCCTCCCTCAGTGCTGACAGAATCACACAATTAACCAGGGAGATGTTCAATCTGGAAGAACATTAATCATCTGGTTACAGTGAAATTTAAATACCAGCTTTGGAAAAAACTTCAAATGTGTCCAGGCAACATAATCTTTGATGAAGCACAAGAAAAAAAATCAAGCATAACGGCTTGAATTTAACCCACACTTACAGCAAAAATAACAGTAAAGACAGAAAGCCATTTAGAGAGAGAAAGTGGAAAAAAAAAAAAAAAAAGACAACAGTTCACTGACTCACGAGAACCTGTGCTACTACATTTAAACCCTTCTGGAGAACTGTTTCCTCAGCAGGAGGAAACCTCAATGAAAAAGCTGAAATGGGAAGCAAGAGCCCAAATTCACCACCCTCAACCCACAGATCTTACTTATGAGCACACGATCATGCAAAACGAACAGCAAGAGAGCTAATGGAAAGGTTGAACTTCCCACACTCTTTCCAGACTACAAACTGATAAAATGAAAGGGGAGATAGACCAATGAGAATACTAAGCAGGAAGCCTGGCTTTCTGGCATATGTATGACCAGTCATCTCCCCCTTACTGATTAAAAGAATGGCTCTAACTAGGTTGCAATAGGAGTAGTCTAATGGAGAGCGATTTGGCAGCCATCGTGTGAGGATTATTTCAGGACTGAGATGAGCGAGACAGACAAACTGTTATACAGTCAGACTGAGAGAACTGAACAAGTCACTGAAAGGCAAAGGCAGCCCAACACCAAAATGCACAGGTGACACCAGTACAACGAAGCTAACAGCACGTTGTCCTGCCTTACCTAACCAAAATGCTTGGCAACAGAGGTACCTTGAGAAATGCATGCACCAGTTCATTTGGCCAATCTCAGGACTGCACGTGAGAGCAAGCCTGGACACAAAGCTTCTCTCAAAAAAAGAAACACCAATACTTTCTATGTCAGCTGTACAACTTTTCAAGAAACTCACATGGCCACCAGAACAGATTTCCCACTTCTTGCTGAGGACTGCAACACAGCCCAACTAACAGAGCCGAAGGACTCACACATGTGAACTTCAGAGTCCTGTTCTCCCCATATCTATCACTTAGGGCAACTGCCACCTTGAGGGAAAAGAGAATCTCTCCTAAACCATATTATAGTGTCATCACCCCATAGGCAAAGCAGGAAAGCTCTGTCCTTGAAATAAGCCCTGATCTCCAGAACACTGGTATGTAGCTGCTGCTCCTCCTCATGAAAATGCAGCCATGGTGCAACAGAATTACAAAGCATTTTCTAAATCTAGAGGAATATACTGATTTCCCTACTTAGCAAGCCAGAAAGAACATGACAGGCATTCCACTGAAGACACAGTTGCCATCATATGGAGAACCTCTTTAGGAATAGCAACCTGCTTGTAGCAAAGGTGCAGAGAAAAGTTGTACATAAAGTACAAAAAAATAAGGAAATAACTGTCCCCAGTTATGAGTGTTGTCTAACAGCTACCTTCAGTATCATGGAGATGACCTACAAAGCTTCAGACAGGCTAACCGAAAAGACCTAAAACCACCAATCACCTTGTCTGAGAACTAAGCAAAAGTAGTGATGATGGAATGTGGTTATTGCCAGATGAAAGTACACACCTTAGAGAGAAAAATAAAAGAGTAGGATGAATGCTGAGAAAGTCCATTTTCCTTAGGGACTGATACTTCTTAGCAATCTAAGCAGTAACTGGAAGCAAGGGCTTTCCAAAGTGATCTCATGGATGGAGAATAGCCTCACTAACAACAAAACCCAGGGACTCTCCTGATGGCAAATGTTCAACTTCTCTCGGTGCGTCTCAGTGCCAGAGGCTGGTGCCAATGCTGAGAACGACACAGAGCAGTCCAGGCTGACTAATGCTCAAGGTGGTGCCCCAGAGCAGGCTTGCCGACCTTATCAAAAATAAAAGACTGACTTCTCAGCGTCAGCTCTTTCTCTCTTCCTCTCTCAGCTTTAAGAAAATGGCAGATGCTGTGGTAATGGTGTAACGTGCTTTTTTCCAAGACAGTAAAGAAACCCAAATAGTGGTTGGGGGAAGGTACTAAAAGTTCAGAGTACACAGGGATGAAAGGCAACATTAGAAGAAATCACTGATACACAAATATGAATTCCCATTCAGCCTGTGATAAATGTATGCAGTGAACATATGCTTGCACTGTACATCTTGAAGCCATAAGGCAAAAGAGGTCACAAGCTGAAAGAAATAAGAAAAAAAAGCAACAATCATTTTGGTTGGAGATACTTGATTCATCCTACAAAGCTAGAATTTGCCCAGTTTCAAACAGAAGTCAAAAGGGAGTTAGCAGCTTTCAGAAGCCAAACTATACACAAGATACACAAGCCATGCAGTTTCAGCACAGCAAAACTACAGAGCTATTTCAAAAGCAGCACTGGTCTGCACACCTGTGAACAGCAGAGCTGAGAAGCCAGCCAATGAACGGGGCAAGGTTAACTAGACATTTTATTTGGTACTGTTAATTTTCTGCTTTTGTGTGACTATACAACTGCTTTGCTGGCACAGGGAATAATGTGGCTCAAGACCGCTGATAAACAGATAAACCATGCTGGTTTAGGCTAGCTTAGTTAATGTGAAGTACACACAGGTTTCAATGCAGTTGTCTTTTTTTTAGTTTAGGAAGATCAGAGCCACGTTACTGTAAGCCTGTCATGCGTTTAGTTTTTTTATACGTATAAAACTAATACACCAAGTCTAAATTTGTGACAACTCAGACCATGCTGGTGGAATGGGATGAACACCACACACTGGCATCCCGTAGCAGCACCCTGATTAGGGAAGTAGCTACCACATCTGAAAAGCAGTCATTGGGCTCTGCCCCACTTGATATTAAACAAAGGACCAAACAGATCCGAGAAAACAGCTGACAGTCTTTCCTGGATTCCACGTGTCACACTGAGAATGCTGAGACAAGTTCATGTGCAGGAAGATTTATTAGTGAAGTCTGCAGCTGATGACATCCATTAACTCTAACAATGAAAGTTACTTCTGCGGAAAAATAAAAATGAAAGAGGGAGAGAGAAATGGGAAAACTCCCCAGTAGTCAGCCGGGAAGAGTGGTGACCAGGGCCTCAGAGACGTATTCACCTCTGGGGGTGTCTCCTCAATGTAGCAAGTGGCAATAATGAAGATGATGAGGATGACAGTTTTTGCTGTGCATCTCCCTGAATACTGTATACTTTTCATCAGGAACTGTTCAGTCTCGCTGCTGGTTATTCCTACTTGTGACACTAGTAGCACTAGTTGGAGCACACTAATTGAGCATTAGCCTTGCTTACAGGTTGGCTGTTAAGTCCCAGTGTACATGTAGCATTTACCCGGCGTTTAAGAGACTACCATTTTTGTGCACTGTGCGTAGTCTTCCCTACTATAAACTAGTATCTGTGAAACAAGAAGTGAAGGAGAAGAGGAAAAGAGGGACTATTCTCATGCTAGTAGCACTTGCTTCCCTGTCCCTACCATAAGAGTAACAGGGCTTGCAAGTATGAGGCCATGACATCAGAATAACAGAGTAGGTCCACAGGGGAAACTGCCACAGAGGCTCTGGACAAAGACTGCTACAGCAGCTTGCATGAAAAGTTAGAGCTGCAAATAGCAGGCCCTTGGTATTACTGATGCTAAGGCACCTCAGGCATCGTGTAACAAAGCAAATGAACTAGACATGAAGGACCAGTCCTTCCACCTAGCAGTAGAATTTCACCAAACATGCAAATTCTACGAAACAGATAAGATGTATTTTCTGACTAAACATCTCCTGGAATTATTTTGCATATGAATAAGATACAAATCACTACATTTTTAAGCATGCTGATGGTAAATGTCATTTTCTTAATTCACTAACTAAGATTTAATTAACCTTTGGAAGATTATTTTCCCTCTCCTCATGGGTGTGGCATACCAATGGGTGATACCACCTCCATCTTCAACAACAGCAATTCCAAAAAAACAGTATCACTAACTACCATCATACTATCAAACTTCTTGCGACGAGCACTTATGAGGCCTTCAGGGGACCACATGTCCCCTTGATGCCCGTGGGAATCTGGTATTACCAAAAGGCAGAAGTACAGTACAGCTAAAGTAGGGCAAGATCAGACTACAGAGATTAGCACTCAAGACTAGCATATTTATTTTGGAGTAGGATAAATACAAAAATTATATACTGTTAAGTGTTACTTCATCACCACATCTGATGTCTGATATACATATGGTGCATGTTGATAGATGGTTGGTTTTGCAAACAGGTAAAGCACGGGCAGAAATACACGCAAACACTGATACACACACAAAAAGAGCTTTAAAGCCTAGCTGGAAAGAGGGAAAAATGTCTTTTCTTAAAAGATTCTCTTTCCACCCAACTTTACATCGAAACACACTAGACATGCTACCCAAAAGGGATTTGAATCCTACTGACCTCCAGTTTCCTTCGAGCCTCCTCCTGTTCTTGTTTCTCCCTGGCCATTCTTTGTGCTCTCTCAGCTTCTGCCTTCCTTCGGTCTTCCTGTTCTTTTTCCTTGGCTAGGTTTTCAAAGTTAGCTCGGATGCTGCTTGTTTTATTAGCAACTGTAACATTAAAAAAAATAAAAATAAAGTCAAACGTTGTTAAAGGTTCTGTATAATGGTAGCCTGGAATAAGTTTATGGTACAAATTTCTGCAGGGATTGACCATGTTTCTGCAGTTTCTTCTCTTTGAGCTCGTGGCCCATTCAGGAAAGTCATTCTATTCCTCTTTCTCCTCCTCCCCTCCCCTTCCAACCCCAAACCTCTTGTGCACCACATTTATTTAAAAGCCTCTGCAACACTCCTCCCTCCTCTCCTTCATGGTACAGTCTCTACCACCTTGCTCCCCTACTCAGTTTACTCTCCACTCCGATGCTCTTTATTCTCCCTTCCTTAACTACAGTGACCCCCAAAGGGGAAAAAAAAAAAAAAAAAAAAAAAAAAAAAACCAAACAAACAAAAAAAAAAACAGAGCAACCTCTAACAGAAGGACCGAGAGAGTAGCTGAGGTTGCTAGAGACATGCAAATACAGCAGTTCGCTCTAGATGATTCTTACTTATCACAACTACATCAACAGTAACAACCTGGACTTCTGAACACTATCACCTCCAGAGAAAGGATCTGGGGACAATGCCTTACCAGCTTCTATTGGCTTGGTTTTCTGATATGTTGATGATGGTTTCTCAATATCTTCAAAAGTTGCTGCATTCTATCAGTAAGGAGGAAAAAAGTATATTTAAAAAAAACAAAAACACAAATTCATGAAGACATTCAGACAGCTTCAATCTGTGACATATTTCATTTTCATATTGCCCCTATAGCTTTTTTCACAACACCAAAATAATATCAGGAAGAATCAAAACTTGACAAATGGAATAATTATTTCTGTAAATCAAAATACATAATCTTCAGGGACAGACTTAAATACATTAAAATCCTATTAATTAAAAAGAAAATGTAGTTTATGAACAGATGACACATCAGAACTGAAAATGAAGCAACATCTTAAACATTTACTGTGTATTTGTTGCTGTTCTAATCCACACGGTACAAGATTTCTAGCCAGGTAAAAGCATCCAGTTGTCTTATATAAGATACTGTTAAATCAGAGGGAGCATTTTGAAAACAATATTCAAAATACAAGTTTTTTGTTTGTTTGTTTAAAATGAATGGTCTTAAGTCCTGAAGCCACAAGTAAAAGGAATCCTACGACTTTTGAACTTTTCTACTTTCAACTCTTCTCACTTTGAAATGTCTTATATGAAGCTGAGAGTATATTTGTTCAGTAGGTAAATCTCAGTGTGGACTTTTTCATTTTCTAGCTTTTTTAATTTAAAAATGGAAAGGTAGAAAGGAGGTATGAGCTGCCCTACCTTTCACTGTTACAGAATACTAAAACAAATTCTCACATAGAGAAGGTCCCTGATAATCAAAGTGGGTAGATACTGGACACATGTTTTAAGCAGTCCACTAAAAGGATATTCTCAAGATACAAAGCATTAGCTAGACATGACTGAAACTGTGGAATTCAAGGATTTTCTTATTCTTTCATAAACATTTTGCTATTCTTTCATTTCCATGCTTCAGTTTTCCGTACTTTTATATATATAAAATGTGTATATATATATAAAATATGTGTATATAAAGTACAGAAAGCTGAAGCATGCATATATATACACACTACACATATGTAAACACATACACGTGTGTATAAACTAGCATCATGCTCACTTGTTTTTTTAAAGATTTAGAAAAGCACAGCAGAACTCTAATGATAGACTGAAGAAGCATCCAGAAATAAAGAGCTGAACACTACAGATCTTACTTTAAAAAAAAAAAAAAAATCTCTACAGGCTGTTGAAGTCATGGCTGTTTTAAACAACTTACCTTATCCATCCGATCTTTCTGTACGCCATACTTCCCACCAAATCCTTTTGAATAATCTAAAAGCAGGATAAAAAGGTCAGAGTGGGGAGTTTTCTGTCCATCTTTCTGCCAAATGCAAATAGCCATTTCAAGTGCAAATAGCCATTTCAGCTGCATGCAAAGATACAGTGACAGCCGCCAAAGAAAATGCAACTTGTTTTTTGATGCAGGAAGGATACATAACTGCAAGAGCCTTCAGATACACCAGCAGATGAGAGACTGTAGGCCACATGCATTATTTGAGGAAACGTTAAGCTGAGGACTGATAAGGTATCAAGCAAGGAGTAAGGGATGAGCCCTTCTAATGCATCACTTCTGTAACACAGCCTTTCACAGCACCAAATCTTAGCCCTCTGCAGAAATCAGATAACCTAAGCCACTTTTCTTTGCTTAAAGGAGTGACATCCAGTCTTCGGTAACCACAGAGGTTTTGTTTGTTTGTTTGCTTTTTTCCTCTCCTTAACTTGGTAAATTCTATGAATGGCAGGAAAATGTTATAAATTTCTTGTTCCAGTGGATTTGGTCATGATACCCAACTGAAGAATATTAATGTCATGGGTAATAACTCCTGCTATACATACAGAAAGGGGCAGTTCCACAAGACACCACGAGTCTGTGACAACTCACCACCATGGAAATGGGGTGGCCCTGCTGCTCTGTACCACCTGTGAGCTGCACACTCTTACTCTCACCCGATGATGACTCTAGCACTTGTTATGCTCCAGAAGCAGTTTAATTCACTAGTGGCATAAAAAGGAAAAAATCCTAACAAGAGTAACTTTCCGCTGTTTCTAATGAATTGTCAGAGAAATGTCCGACAAGCACCAGAGCCAATGCAACAGAAGAAGCAAGAGTGTGTAGCTGGAAAAACACCACTTTCTGGTGGCACTGAGCTGTTGAACTGTCTGTAGGAACATGTCCTTAGACTCTGTAGATGGACAGGTTTTCCTATACATCCCTAAAACACAATTACAACTACTGATTCTCCTCTCAGCCCCAAAACCATTTGGGTCCCCTAACCACTTATTTTAGTGTTTGTACTTGGGGTCCACTAAGGCATGTCTGACACTCAAAGTTTGAATTTGTGTCACTATAGCACAGGAAAATACTGACTATCAGTATGAACAACCTCATTCTCTTCAGCTTTGTATGTATTTTCAGCCAGAATAAATATACTACACTTACATTTTCCTGATCCAGACTTCTCACTTTAAGATAACGGAAAACCAGGAATTCATGGTTTGTACCCCAACTATTTCACAACGAATAAAGAGAGCATTATAACAGTATTTGCTCACCCAAGAACCACAAACATTCCCTACTTCTTGTTTTAAAGACTACAATCATTTTTAAATGATCTTGCCATAATCCATTGCTTTTTAAGGGTTACATGCATGGTCCTGATCTGAATATTTTTCCACCAACTTATCCAGGCAAAATTTCACATTTAGACTCTAGAACTGGTAAGCACGTCATTAACATCATACTAATAATTATGTCTTTATTATCACTAAATGCACAGTGTTTTAGAGCTGTTAACTAAACATTGGATATTGTTTCCTGAATACAGGCTTTTTTCATGTAACATTTTAAGAATAAAATGGAAGAACATTGCTAGATCATGTAGGAACAGAAGCGCAAGAAAGTGTCTGCACATTACTAGCATTGATCTACTTAGACAACTATTTAAGACTGTGTGAGAAGTGGCTGCACTGTTAAGAAAGTAACAAGTGAAAACGGTGCCTTGTTGAGATTCATGCTTGGCTAGTTTCTCCTTGTATTCAAACCCCACAGCAGATGGGTCCTGCCTTTCTGTCTGTACACCAAATTTCCCTCCGAAACCACTCTTATAGTCTGAAAAAGCCACATGTAATACATTAAAATGAAAGGAGGAAAATAAAAAAGTTTAGTCAGAGACACTCAAAATAATTTTTGCAATTATTTCTCAATTACCAACGATTTTGAATGGTGGAAAACATTCTCAATACACTTTTGTAAAAGAAAATTCAGAAGTCTCCATTTGAGACTAGGAAGAGGTCAACATGATTTATCAGACATTGGAACACCATTCTGAAGTCACAGAAAAACAGCACTTCTCAACATTTTTCATACGTACTGCATAATGCACTTGCATTTGATCAACATTCTGAACACAAACACACACATAGTATAGTGACCAAAACAAAACAAGATACAAGAGGACCAACAGTTAAGGATGAAATGAGCTTCTTTCATCAGCATGGTTAATATTTGTACGCTACAGATCTGACTTTTTAAAGAGGTGTTTAAATAGGGTCCACAGGGACTAGCCTTCAGATATTCCTATACAGCATTGTTTAAAGGAAGAAGCAATATCCCTGCTGCTACATGACTTGAGGAAAAAAAGCTGTCAGCTAAGAGCTATGATCATTCCCTATTGCTGCCTTATAACAGGCATTTTAATAAATGATATAAAATGAGGGCACAAAAAACAGGGCTTCGGGTAATCTTCTCACAACAAGTCTGCTGGAGCTTCCAACAGAACAATATTCTGAAGATCACTTTTAATTTATTTAATACATTTTAACTTAATTAATGTAATTATTTTAAGTTAAGAGTGGTGACAGGCAGGGCAGCAACAGATGTTTTGGAACTTTTCTTCTGGGTACCAATCTTTCATGGGAATAGATATTTCACGGGCAATGAGAAAGGACAGCATTGGATATTAGATTTCCCCTGCATGGAAACAGGGGTATACATAACCAAAGCCAGAAAAAGGAAGATTATTTGTGAAGATCCTCATGGAATGTACAAAGAAATTGCTAACTTGCGGTTTGTACAAATCAACTGAAAAAGGAAAAAATAATCCAGGCTACCTGTAGACTTGTAAGGCTTCTCCAGTGAGAACTTATCACTAAGTTTGAACTTTCAGGGACTCAGTATCAGATGTGTTTAACCTGCTTTGCAGACACAAGTACAACTAATACACAGCAACAGTTCAAACACAACAAAAGGAGATTCGCGTTAGCACTGTAAGACTGTAGGTCAAGGTACCGGGGGAGGAAGGTACACACAGGGAAAAGAAAAATGGGTGTTAGGGAAGTTAGAAAGAATGGCTAAGAATCTTGAACTGATATACCTTTCTGGGATTCGTGCAGCTGCACTTTCTCTTGGTGATCCCAGCCAAGTGCACATTTGTCTTGTCTGTCTGTCTGCACACCAAACTTGCCTCCAAACCCCTTCACATAATCTGTATGCATGAAGTTTCAGAAAACATTATTGCAGTTTATGATTATACACAATATTTAGAAAAAAAAAAAAAAGGGTAACATGGCAGTTATGTCATTGGATAAGCTTCCCTTTCGTTAATGAAACTTTCACTCTTTTTCCCCTGCTACACTACCTCAGCCAAGGGGAAGGAGACCCTTTCAGTAACTCTAGGATCACAAAGCAAAGGAACACCAAAAATCCAGTGTAGATTACAGTATACAGACTCAATGTTCAGACTTGAAGAATCTGATGCCCTTTCCATCTAAAGCCATATAATACACACACATATATACACAATGCAGGTATATAAATAACGAAGGATTTGATACTGCCTCTGAAGACCATAGATCTGTGCAGTTACACATGTATTTCAATAACATCCCCATGGACTTAAGGTCCCTTGGAAATCAGAATGTGAAACTCAGGGACAGTTTCCAATGCCTTCCTTTACATCTAAGGGAAATAGAAATCTACATACACAAAGGGCAAAAACACACATTTAACAACAACAGGAAAAAAAATATATGTTTTCCTAGGTTGGAAAGGCTGATTGTTTTGAACCAGTATTCTTAAATAAGATAATAAAAACCTTTCTGTGATTCATGTTTTTCCGTTTTGCCTTGATATTCAAAGCCAACAGCACTTTTGTCCACTTTGTCCTTGTCAACACCATATTTACCACCAAAGCCCTTGGAATAATCTAGAGATAAGAGTGAAGAGTTTCGTTTGTAAGTGTTCAACAACAAAATGTTACCTTGAAAAACTGTGATAATCAGATCTGCTAACATTAAATTATGTATTAACAGAAGCGCTGACATCCACGGTTAATCTTGATTCAGGACACTGAAGTCATAAATTTTTCAGAATACATTCTCTCAGGATGGAAAATAAAATGGCATCATATGCAGTTCAACTACAGGGTGGTATCGGCAATTCTGCTACTTGACTCCTTGATAAAATTTTTAAGACACTTATAGCAAAGTGAACTTCAAGAACCATGTCAGCAACAGCCTGTATGCTTTTAAACAAACACCCCCTTCTTCTCTTTAGCATTTCTAGAGTACAAATATTTCTTTCAGATAAACAGAAAACAGATGGCAAAAATGGCAAAATTTTCAATAAAATACTTCATTTTTTAATCAGATATGCCTGGAAACCTGATTAGTAACCCAATATTAACTCCAAACACTACTGATTCTGATGTTTTATTCTACCAACAGCTGATTCTTTTAGAAGCACTCCTCTGTTATGGTTAAACTGCTTACAGTCTCAGTATTTTAATCTACAGCTTTTCAAAAGAAGTTGCAAAAAACTCTAGACAAACCAATATTCCCTGCCTCAAAAATAATGGCAGTTGGATCATCACATAATACCAGTTAAAAACTATGTTTTAGGTTTCTTTTTCAGCAACATAAATTTTATATAGTGTTAATTTTCAGCAGGCTAGGAGTATAACAGATGAAAAAAAAGTATTTTACAACACTGCCTGTTATGAATGCCTACCACATCCGAATATGAATTCATCAACGTATGTGTCTACTCACCCTTCTGTGACTCATGTTTCTCAGTTTTACCCTGGTAATCAAATCCTACTGCACTCTTGTCCACCCTGTCAGCTTGTACTCCGTATTTTCCACCAAAACCACTTGAATAGTCTGTATTGAGTAAAAAACAATAAAAATGAAATGAAGAAGCTTTCAAAAGAATCATATCCTAGCAATTAACGAAAAAAAAAAAGTTACTTCAGAACTGAAATATTAGTCTTTAGCACACAAAATTAAGTTTAATTTTAAACACAGAAAGTAAGCTATGCAGCTGTCCTACAGTTTATGATGCATCCTCTTAAATCTAAGCCCTATTTCCAACAGGGTGCAATACAGCACAGAAGAATTCCCAACCTCCCTAAAATATCCCTGAACGCCATTTCTACAAGAAGAACAAGACTCATGATGACATGCTATTTCCTTTTATTAAAACCCCACCAACTCATGAAAGTGCTTTGAAATTCCTTCTTTCATCTTCTCTTCCACCCAAACCCCTCAACATTCACTGACAATGACATGTTGAGGCCTTACTAAACAAGGTCCTTCACAAGCAATAAGAGAATGAAGATCTACTCTAATTTTTTAAAAACACGTATTATGAAGGTGATCACCCCACCACTTTACCTTTTTGGGAGGCATGCTTCTCAGTTTTCCCCTGGTATTCAAACCCAACAGCTGACTGGAAGAGAAATAAAAATGCACACGTGACAAAGAGTTAGATATTAGTAGCAAAACTGCTTGCACTTCAGTGGACAAACAGCACAGAAAGTTCCTGTGTCTTTCCATACTGTTCTGACCCTCTTGATCGGGAGCATAAATACCTACTCAAAATTTACAGGCCACATTTATTTACATGATAATGAAGTACATGTATTTGTTTTTTGTCATCCCTTGCCAAAACATATCGTCCTAGCAAAATACTCTTGTCTTGCCAGGTTAAGCAATTTAGTACAACTGAAATTCAGTTCAACAGAAATTCAGCATTTCCACACAAGGGTTGTTACACAGTCTTGGAACGGCACGCCGGTTATCCTGCGCAGTAGTTCACGTTGCGATACAAGACAAACCATCCCCAAATCCTTCCTTCTGTAGCAGTTATGTTGATTTTATCCTCATTAAAAGAGCACAGCCTAGCTGCGCATATTTTGACATCTCTTTTCAGTTTTCTTTTCAATTCTACTCAATTTCCCATGAGGGTTTTTGTTTTGCTTTAAACAGAAATTTCTCTCTGTAACAGTCCGTGATAGCTTACTGCTAAACTTCAAATATATCAGGAAGAACAGACCACACCAGCATTTTAGGGTATTGGAATTTTTCAGCTGTGTGTACAAATTAATAAACTCAGTTACTACAAGTAGCTGCAGTACCAGAAGAAACTGCTTACCTGGTCAACTCTATCAGTTTGTACTCCAAACTTGCCTCCAAACCCTTTCACAGAATCCACTTGGGAGCAATGCTTAGAAAGCTTCGACTGATATTCATGTCCAACAGCTGACTAAAAGAAATTGGAAAGTTCAGAAACAGGCAGCAGTTCTGTCCAGTTCTGTATGCGAGAGAAAACATGGCACCAAGCGATCTGAGGATAAGCTTCGTTACAAACACGAACAGCTTCCTGTTGAAATTGCCTTCCTTGTAAATCTCTACTCACTTGAGCACTCTTTACGAGACTGTCACCACGCTGCCCATACAGCCTAAGCATGGGAAGTGCCAAGAAAGAGTCTGACAGAAATGGCTGTATTTTATGAAGACTGTTTTACACTCTGAATTTTTACTTCAAACCACAGGCATGAAAACAAGAAAGATATAGGCAAAATTTTGATGGTGTCATGCAAAATTTAAAATAAGGATTAGTTCCAGATTAAATACATAGCCTTGTACTTAGGCACATAGCTACAGGTCTGTTTTAGCTGATAACAGATTGTAACCAAACACAGCTACAGCTAGGTTTTCCACTGACATTGCTTTAGGGAGGCACCTTGATCTTCCGCCTAGATCAAAATTACGCGCCTACTCTCTGTACTTTCTCCTCGCTTGCAAAAGGGCATCACAAAGCGAAGCAGTGCATCCAGGCCAGGACAGAGCCAGCCCTGCCACAGGCGTCCCAGCCTCCTGTTGCCTGTGGCTGGCACACAAGCTGAACACAGCAAGCCGCAGATAACACTTTCTAGTGTTACGTTAACCTAGTGCTGGGTGCCGTCCTAGATCCTGGAAGGCTCACATCTCCCTTTCTTCTTCCCTTTGCCCATTAAATTTATGGAAGACATGAAGCTCTGAAAATCTTATGTTTTATGTGGTTTTATGTGATCCTTCTTGTTTTACCAAATTGAGGTAGGTAAAGTTAAGAATGCTTTCTTTACATGACACCTGGAAAAGAGAGAGTTCCTTCGTGCATTTCATTAAACACTAAGCATTACAACATATTGCTTTTTAGAAAAAAAAAATTTAGAAAATAGATTTTTCTTCATAATCTGTATTTCAGAGTAAATGGCACTCTTAATTCCTCAGTACAATGCTCTGCTACATTTTAAATCAGTTACGGAGACCTGGCATATGGAATTATATAGTTGTTCATTTTAGGACAGGGTCCTAGTTTTGTCTTAACCACACCATGAACACCACCACAGTAACTCTCATTTACTTCAGCTGAGTCAAGCCTTAACACCAGTACAAGGCCTTCCCTTGAAGGAAACATCTCAGTGATGAGATTTTAGAACTACAGTCACAAGTAAGAAAGCTTTATTTATTAAAATATAAATGATGAATGCCTCCCACTACCAATATCACTCAGATGGACACAACCATCAGGTTTTTTCTAATGATTACTTTTGGCCTACAGGAAACAGCACTCGCTTTTGTTTCTTTCTTTTCATTTTTCCCATGGACTTGGGTGAGGGATAAACTGCTGACACTAGAGAGCTATGCAACTGCAGAACAGGCCTAATTATCAAATCTGGTCAGCAATTCCTTTCCCAGATTCACAGGTTAGGTTAGTCTATTTCAAAGGCCCACTGAGAATTATACAGCAATTTACTCTGGAATATTGCATCCAGCAAGAATTTAAGGCTGTCACATTACTAGAAACACAGAAAGTAAATTAAGTAGGAAAACAAAATCATTCTTATTCAGGAAACAGTTTGGTTCTTATTTTAACAAACTATGTGAAAGAAACTAGGTAGGATTTAATATGACTGTCTAATTATCACATGGCTAATGGAATTACCTTAAGAATTATCATTACTTTTGTTAATAGAGTATAACTTAGCCATCAGGTCCTTATGTAAAACATTAGCATCTGACTGAAGTACAATGATTTTTTTAAATACTTGGATTACTTGTCACTGTTCACACTTTATCACAGCTTAAGAGAGCTAACCTCTAATTTAAAAGAAGCAGCACACCGTTTTCTTCACTCTTTGGCAACCTCCATATGCATGGAAGAGCTGGCACAGTATTGAAATAAAAAAAAAAAAAGCTAGATTTATTCATGCATGAAGTACTTTCTTAATTTAGAAATATACATTTAGAAACTTGAATCTTGACTCCAAGGGGATTCACGCAGGATGTAAGAAAGCAAGACAGTGCAAGCATCAAACACACACATGTGGAGCCATGGCACATCCCAGAACTTCCACTCATCATTCACAGATTCCTAATTTGCCTCCTGAAATACTTGTCCCTGGTACTTCTGCAGTTCAGATCTTCTGTGGTAGAATCTTGACTGAAATAAGGAGCAGAGCATGATGTTCTGACAGATTTGGGTGGTAGTGGTCATAAGCAGTCTTGTTACAGCACTATAAGGCTGATGTCCTCAAAACAAGCCATGGCTGTATGTAGCTTTTGCCATGATCTGAGCTTCTATGACTATGATTCTGGCAAAGCTGAAACAAGAGACCTTGCCTTCAACAAGCTTAACTCACGTATGTAGTCATGCTGATCACTGGCATGGCAAGGCAAGGCTTACAATATCATCCCAGGAAAGCGTGCATACTTACTTTATCCATGCGATCTTGTTCAACACCGAATTTCCCTCCATAGCCATGGGAAGCTTTTGGTCCTGTTTCAAGCTCCTTCTCTTTGAGGTTCTGGTGTTCTTGGAACACATTCTCTCTTAGCTGATGAATACTTTAAAGACAGATAATTAAACAGCAAGTTTTACTAAGAAAGTTTTGGAAGATAACTTCAAAAAGATGCTAAATAAGAAGAAGATATTTTAAAAGTTGGACAACTTGTATTTTTGAAGCCCTTCCCATTTTTCCAGTGCACAGAGCACTTCCTCATATTCTGAGAACCAGAATTTATTCCACTGCAGAACATTGTCTGAAAAAATGAAAGCATTAGTCTTAAGACTGTAACATGGAAGAGTATTTTGCTATTTGAAAAATCTTACAGTCAGCTACCTTGAATTTACATGTGCCTCAAATGTATTTTCTTCTCATGTCCTAATTTAAATTCTTCCCAACACTTTTTATTTAGATAGCAACTTTTCAGAATAGGGATCATCTCTTATCATACAGTCCCTATGGTAACAGGACTCTGATTCCAAATGAGCATTTTGGACATAACCATAACACAAAATAAGGATGCAAGGAGACATTCACTTCTTCCCCAAGTGTTCTCTTGTAATACACAGGAACAGAAGTTGCAGTAGTGTAGGCTATATACAAGAAGGACAAGGCCTGATGGTTCTCCATACCTTAAAATGCTTCCCACCTGAATTTAAACCTTCCTCAGGCACAACTCAGCCAGCAGGTGTCACCACTGCTCTCCAAAGAAGGCAGAGCACAACTGATCCCAGAAGCCAGCCACACAGTTCAGTCTCTCTCCATTTGCAACACTGATGACATTTATTCTTAGCTTTACACCAGGAGGCTTAACGTCTCAGAAACATGCAGGCAAAACCAAACGACCACAAACCACAATCATGGACTTCAAAACAATTCTAGGAAATCTATGATTTAGGAAGTTAAGAAAAGTCTTAAGACACTTTTCGTAAGGAGTATGAGATTCAGAAGATGGACTATTTGTCTCATGTAGTCTTTGTGATGCGTTCATTTTTTTAATCTGTCAAGGGAGTCCATCTGTTAATTTGCCAGAATCTTTATGAGTTTGGTAGCAGTTTCCTAAACAAAACCTGAGAACTAAGAGACTAAACCTTCTCTTTAAGTGTCAAATGCAGCTGCTCAGATCACCCAATGCAAACTTCTCCCCTGGTAGTATTGGCTCTTGCACCCAAAAATAACGAAGAAACTTTCCAGACACAAAGAGGCAGGAAGAACAACACTGCCAGTTAAAAAGCAAGATTTAAGAGTCCCTACATCATAATTCTGATCTTAATTTCAGATCTGAAGATACTGACATATATGAAAGATTAGCAATCTGGCAAATAATCAGTCTCCTACAGACAGTCTTGTTTTAATTATGAAGATACAAGTAACTGAGAACATGAATTTATTACAAGTTGCCCAGGATTGTGACTATTAGTAAATTTAAAAGAGAGCTGCTTTACTTGATGTGCTCTTGATGGCCGGATCCTTTCACAGTTTTAGCCCCCCAGCGCTGCTCTTTCTCACTCACATCATTCTGTGAAGGACACATAAGAAGAGTTAAAAACCCAAAGACATTACTAGTTATCTGCAATTTAGAGTTTACAGCAAAACCCATCAGAAGTTGGCAAGACTGAGGAGTTAGAAAAGCAACTATTTCCACCTTCACTTCTTTTCTGCTGTGAGCCCTGTGCATTTCCCATTGCTGAAACGCACGGAGCACTCCTGTCCCAAGAAGCTGCTGCTGCTTCGAATCGCTTCCATACAGAAGTGATGGGTTCAAATCACTTCCATACAGACTTCCCTGCAGCACCCAGGCAAGACAAGATAGCTTTGGCAATCCCACACAGAAAATCCCAATTCTCCCTCCTTCCAAGAATATGCTCCTATCCGTTTGTCTTGCTTAGATACATCCCCCCTCCTGAAGAGTTACTCTTGACCGTGTTACATTACACAGTTCTGGTGAATTGATGAAATTTGAAAGCCATACCACAAAATCTGGATCCGTCTCCCAGTCATCAGCTCCGTCATCCTGACTGACAGAAATGGTGTGGCCTGCAGTAGCCTTCCACATCTGCAACACCACAGAAGAAGCACTGTCACACTCCGGTTACATGGAAACCCATTTTATGTTCTGTATAAGGTGATGGAGACACAATCCGAAATTCCCCCAGTAAAGTACATAAACGTAAGCTGTCTCTGCAGTCTCAGACCATCTTCTCAAGCTGGTTTGAGCCACCGACCCCCCTTAATTTTCCCACTGACACTGCAAAACGGTTAGGAGTAATCACTGATGTGATTTTAAAGAGATCGAGGAAGTTTTTCCCTGCCCAAATGAACACGTGCCTTTTCTTCATTCATTAGTAGCACACTTTAAACCTGTGCATTAAAAGACTTCTGTTCAAGCAGGTCTGGTCAGCACCCACTCCTGAGGAATGCTGCTAATTCTAGACCCCACGCATACACTTGAGGCATAGCAATAGCTGTTTTTTCCCCAGCTGTTAGTAATGATGAACATGATATTGTTCACTAGGCAGTATAACCTCCATGTGTTTCCTCTGATGTATGAGTTTCAGCATTATGAAAGATGTCCAAACAATTTTAAGAATTTGCATGCAATCTAGACACTAGTCCACTTGCCTGCAACAACAGGGTATCTGTGTTACTGCATTTGTTAGATAATCCCTCGTGAAACATACACATACTCGGTGTCCCGTCTGACTTTTAGGAGAAATAGAGGGTGAGTGCTGGCGTACAGACAGCAGGAAGCAAAACTGGTAAAAAGGCAAGCAGTAACATCTAGAAACAACAGTCAGCACTTCACTGGCTAATGATTTGGGGTATCTCACTTTCTGGAAACCTTACACCCTGTGGAGTATCAAGTTGGACACTTTAATTAACACCTCTGAACGTGACCAGTGAACAGAGTATCTGACCTGCCTGGTGCCAGTGGCTGTACTTTATAGCCCTTATTCTAGAAAAATCAAATATATATATACTTCTAAAAAGCAAAATGAGAACAACAACAAAAAGCTTTTTGTTCTCCCAGCTTTTTCAGGTACATGAGTCAGAGGAAGGATTTCTTTTCTTCGTTACTACGCTACTAGAGTACAGTTCTTTAACATTCTATCATTCTGTCTACTTACCTTTATGTTTTTAATTAACAATAGTTTATAAGGATTACTAATATGGACTATTTCATTCACACAAGCATAATTCAGAAGGTGGAATTCCCTTTTAAATATGTAACTAATAATCTATAGTAAAATTTATACCAAAAAAAAAATATATATATATATTGCTTTACGACCTAATACAATAAACCAATAAGCCAGTTTTACGGAGCACTTCAGAAATTCCAGGAATGCTGATAAGAACAATAGCAACTGAAAAATAATCAAACGCCAAGGTAGCAAGTTACAGACTGGTCTGGAAGGAGGATGCAAGAGGAGAGCAGATGACATCCCGACAAAGCAGTGGCACGCTTCCACTTCCACTCAGAATATTCTCAGTCTAAAGCCTTTTCTCGTGCTATCGTGTCAGGTTCTCCTACTCTTCAGTTTGCCGTGTAGCCTTTACTAAAATCAAATTTCTCACCAAAAAAGTGTTGGAAAACAGAACCAAAGCAGCTCAGTAATGAAACTCGACGCAAGGCCCAGGTTCTCGCTCACAACCAAGCACAAACCTATGGCCACTCCTATGAGGGACAGCTTTTATCCCTCCCTCCACACTCCACCTCGCCACACACAGTGCAAGTTACCTGCATTCGATTCCTAAACCTGCACAGGGTTGCTCTACCTATTCAGCCGTAGGAAAGGTCAATGCCTTTCCCCAAGTACGCAGCTCAATCATTCACTCGATTTTTTTTTCCTTTTGTGCACTCAGTTGTGCTTGGGTATTTAAAAGCACAAAAGCTAGATCCTTTAGCCTGGATTTCTTCGCTTCCTCCTCGGACTCTTACACACAATAACCAAGGAAGGAAGGATTTCACACTCGCACCCTTACAAAATCCAGAATCCACCACGTTTCTTGCTAAGCTACGCACACAAACGCTGGCCTTTTTGCACGCCTCACCCCCGCGTTCTACGAGCCGACTTCTAACAGGGAGCAGAGCAGCCTGGTAGCGAGGATCCTCGGTCAAGACCCCTGATGGCTGGCCGGGAGCTAACAGGAATAAGCCCGGTTTCCGCAGCAGCTCGCCACTCCAGCATCTCTCCCAGAGCAGAACGTGGGGAAACATGATCTACTTATGAGTCACCGACTCACACAGTCGAATTTCTGAAGGAAAAAACAAAATGCTGCGGTGCGGGCGGACGGAGGCTAAATACGTGCTTTGAAGTCGCCCGGCCAGCTCCCTGCTTCCCCGCTGCCATGCCCACGGGCGAGCCGCAGCGTCCCACCCCGCGCCCCCGGGGCTCGGGCCGCGC